>CAUYRT010008564.1:0-66989 GCA_963574885.1 Lepilemur ruficaudatus | reverse complement strand
CCATAAGATGCCAGTAGCAACCACCCCCAGATGTGACAACCAGAACATCTTCAGATATTGACAAATGTTCTCTAGTGGGCAAAATCTCTCTGGGTTGAAAACCATAACTATACACTCTAGCCCAGGCAATAGAGCGAGACTCTGTCTCAAAACAAAAAAGAAAAAAAAAAGAAAAGAAAAAAAGGAAACCAGAACTATAAAGAAACTCTCAGGATTCCAGATGTGCTGCCATTTCTCAGATTTAATAACTTTGAACTAGGAGTCTCTGGGAAAATGATTAGGAAATGTACACTTCGCGTCATAGTTAAAAAGTATGTCTAAGCACCCACTTGTGTGAGATACTCAAGTGAGTTCTAAGCAAAACAATCAAAACTCATTTCCCTAGACATGAACTTCCTAAGCCAAAAGAATGACAATTCTTGCCATGTGGAGAATGTGAAGATAAATAATATTCTAAATACATGGATAAAAATTCGCATTGACTCTGTCCTAAAGTGTGCATTTAATAACTTATCTATTAATTCAGTGTGCAAAAATATTAAGTATCCACTATGTTCCAGGCATTTGACCAAGCATTGGCAATAGGGGACAAATGAACACGACTACAACTCTTTGGGGGTTTAAAATAGAGCATAGTGGAGACAGACGATCGCCAATTGCAAATGCTGAATGGTTGGGTTATGCTACATACAGGAGAAGCAGCTAAATCAAACTGAGGTTTTAAGGGAGAGCATTCCAGGGAGGTGAGGTGAAGCTAAGAAGCTGTTTTGAAGGATGAGTAGGAGTTAACCGGATAAAGAAGTGAGCAAGGGCAGACACTCCAGGCAGAGGGAGCAAGGTGTGTGAAGGCTCAGAGAGATGAAGGAGCACCGTGTGGAGATCTACAAGAGGCTCTGCATCCTTGAGTGAAGGGTGCAGGGGTATAAAATGAGGGGAGAGAGTCGGAACCAGATCTTGCAAGGCTTTGCTGCCCAGCCTGGAGCCGTGATGGAGACGCACTGGCAGAACTTTAGCAGGGGAAAGACAGAGCCTTTTGGCAGCTCCTTCTAGCAACATTGGAAGGGCTCAGACCAGCAACCGACAGTCCAGCTAGGAGGCGGCAGCAGTAATTCAGGTGGAAATTGACAGAGACCTAAATCAAGGCCAGGGCAGTGGGTTAAGGAAGAGGTTAAGTGGGTTAAGAAGGAGATCTTTCAGAGATTAAGAAGGGCCAATCTGTGAACTGATTGCACGTGGTGACTTGACATAGAGGAGACAGTCCTGATGGATCTCAGGCTGCTGGCTTAGATGACTCAGTGTCTGATTTTTAATCCCAAAGATCAGAGAATCCAGTAAGAAGACCATTTGGGGAGAGAACAACGAGACAGCACAGTAGAGTGGTTCAAACCTTGAGTTCTAAAATTAAATTAGCCCTGGGTTTGTATACCACTTTTCTGTTAACTTATCAACTACCTCAACTTTCTGAGACTCACATAACTTTCTAAGCCTTGATTTATTAACCTGTTAAATGATGCTAATAATTGTGTTTACTGATGTATTATTGTAAGGATTGAATGAGACAATCATTGCGAAGAACAATGCCTAGCACTTAGTAAGTGCTCAATAAATGTTAGCCACAGTGTGAAGAATGTCTCTCTGGAGTTATGCAACGCAGCATCCCTGAGCCCAGCAGCCAGACTTCAAAGCTGGTTCTCCTAACCAGTTCAATATGCTGCCTCCTTGGGGCAATTGCATGCGATTTAAATGGTTGAAATATAGATTTCCCTAAGGGGAGTGGTACAATATAAGGATAACCAACTAGGCAAAGGTTAGATCACAAGAGATCTTATATGGCAGGCTAGGGAGTTTGGCCTTTTTCCTATGTGAGAAATGAGGAAATGCTCGGGTTTTAAGCAGGGAGATGGCATGTCTCAATTTTCGTTTTAGAATGAGCACATCAATAGAAAAGGAAGAACTAACACTATAGGAAGACAGTGGTGGAAAAGGCCCACCAGTCTTCCTTTGTCTTGTGTCCCTCCTAAGCAAACTCACTTTGCTGCTTCCAAGTGAAGGAGAAAGAAAATAGTGATAGAAACTTGAGATGTTTCAAGAATATCAGCAAGGAATATCCTCACGCTCAGTTAGTTCCAGAGCTGCAGATAATGTAGACCCACACGTTCTACTTCTCCTGAAAACGTCGGTAGTTGACACTGCAAGGTAGGGAAGGAAGTGCCTTCGCAGAAGTATAGAAACAGCCAAGCCTTTGGGACCACAGTAAGCTCCGATCCAGATACTAAAGCCTGTTTGGCATCGTCTAGACCTGTTTGAGTGATTTAGTCTAATTAGTCTGTCCAAAAGAGAATCTTCAATTTTAATGGTGCATAGTTGTGCTTGCAAATTTCTCTCTGCCAAGCATGGGCTCTAGAAGTGAGGATTTGATGGGCCACAGTGGCTTGGCCGGAAGCCACCGGGGTGCTCTAATAACTTTGTATAATCTAATGACGTCATTCAAACAGAAAAATTTGGATTAGAAAAAGGGAATAAATAAATGAGGTAGTAGCAATCTCAACAGGTGAAGCTTGCTGAGAGTGTTAGGTAATCCTCTGCCTAGACTCAGTTCTGCTTCAAATCTCGTTGGAATTGGAGCTTTTCTTTGTCTCTATGACAGTCTTGCTGCCTCTGCATGGGTGGTAGAGAGAGAGTAATTAGCTCTGAGTTCCAATCAGAGCTCTGCCACCAATTGGCTGTGTGAGCATGGGAGCCCTTCAACTCCACGGGTGGTAACAGCTCATGCATTCGGTGAAAAGACTAGTCTAGGTGATTGAGAAGGAGGAAAAAGAGGAAAAGGAGGATGGAGGAAAGAAGGAGAAATTATAATTTCCACTTACCTTGTTTTTGAACTAATTTTCTGAGCATCATGCCATGTGCTTTACACACTTGATCCTAAAATCTCATGCCAATATTACCATAGCTATCTCTATGGAGTTTTTCAGCTATATGTGTTTCTGATTCTACATTTATGTGAAAGCACTAGGAATACTATGGAATGGCGGAAGATGAGGACAAAGCCTGCCTGTGTCATAGGAGGCAATATTTTGAAACCTTGAGGCTATCTCAACAGTGGCCAGGGGCAGTAGGGGAGGTTGGCACACACGGTAGAAAAAAATCTATTTTATTCGAGCTCCCTTAGATCCCACATGGTGGTGGTTGTGATTCTGTTTCTTTCTCCTTTGCTGGTCCGCATGCAGACTGCATTATGGCTAGGCTGAAGCTGTAGCCTGTTCAGTGCATGACTACCAGATAATACTTACTTTAAATCTAGTCGTTTCCTTGCCCTCACTGCTCCATCAGAACTCAAGGCCCTCGCCTGGCTTCCAAGCTGTTGATCACATAGCCTCCTGCCTTTCCACCATTCCCTTCTCTGGCTCCCCTCGCACATGGCATTTCCTCCTTTGCCCTTGAATGTGTGCTTATCCTCTCCTGACTTCACACCTTCCTTCATGAGGTACCCAGCGTGGCTGAACACAAAAGTAAGCAGTCCCCTTTTGGGCCAGGCATTGGGCTGAGAGCTGGGAGTACAGAGGGAATTCATTATCTAATTTAATTCCCCCCATTTATGTGCTTTTAAAGAGACAAATGTAGGGTGCAATGGGCGCCCAGAGCTTCCAAGCCAGATGATGTAGCAAGGAACACCCTTTTCTCTGCCTACCCTATTCTACCTATCCCTATAGCCAAGCTCGTGCCTGCAGTAAGCCTAGCTCCATCAGAATGCCCCGTCCTACTGACCCCTAGCTTATGCCCTCTCTCTGGTCTCAACAGTACTGCTGAGCATCTGTCCCACGCAACTCGACACCTTATTTCATATTCTGTTATTTGAACTGTGTTAGCTGCTTTATGGTCCTCATCCCCAACTACCACAGCCCCGTGATAGCTGCCTCTCTGGGGCTTCCAGCCCTTTGTTTCTATGATGATTACTAACTGAACACCTTCCTTCTCTTTCCTCCTGCATAACCTTCTTCCTACCTTGCTGGGTGGCCCTCCAGATACCAAAAAGCTGTAATCATTATCACAATAACCCCACCTCAATAACTAACATCTTACAGCCCTTTACCACCTGACAAAGCATCTCTCTATCCATTATCTCATTGTTACACACAACAACTTGGTTATGTAAGTAACACAGAAATTAGCATTCCTGATTTATAGGTGAGAAAACAATTTGAAGAAGCTAAAGAACTTATGTTTTGCATAACATATAACGAAAGGTAATGAATAAGACCATGCTTCTCTATGCTGTCTCTGGGGAGGAAATATGTAGATAATTTACCTACTGCAAAATTTCTGATGGGAAAAATGTCCTCCCGAGTCGTGGCACATGACACTGCTAATTACCGAGGGATCCTTAAAACCCTCTTTTGACATCAGTTGAAACAATGTTGACTTACAATGCTGCTTCTCAACAGGGCTGAGTGGATCAAACAGCATGTGTGTATGACCCTGCTGACCCTGCTATTTATCCTGGTATTTAAGACCTTTCACTATTTCCTCTATGAATCTACCTGCCATTCACTGTTCATGTCTTTCCATTGTTACATATTCCTACATGCTCATTCCTCCTCTTGGAATGATACCCTGCATCCCTCTCTAGATCCTTGTTTAGACCCCACCGTTCCTCAAAATCCAAATCAAATCAAACTCCATTAAAAAATCCACTTCCTCTTCTTCTCTCTGCCCATCCTCTCCCTGCACCCCTATCGGATTCCCATAGCACATCTCCAGGCATTCTCTCCTCTGACGTAGATATTTACGTAGAGTTGTCATTTCCCTGCTCAGACTCTTTGAGTTCAAGCATCTTTCTTGATTGGTTTATGAGGCTCCCAAAAGGCTTAGCTTATGTGTTGAATATACCAGGTTCTCAGAACATGTGTCCAACTATAATGAATAGGAGAATTATTATTAAAGAGGGCAATTTAGGTTGGATGAGGACACCCAGCATGAAACTGAAATAGCTGAGAACAGGCAAAAAAATCCATGACTGCGTGCTCTAACCACTAGACTATTTTTCTATTCCAAATAGGACAATAGTGGTGATTATTTTTGTTGCTATGGTTTCATTCTCACACTCACTGAGCCTTTGAAGTGAAATCTCTCCCAGCACGGTTGAGGTCGTTCATTTATTCGGCGGGCTATTCGATAGAAAGTTATGAAGTCTCTGCTGAAGTGCTGCTCCGTTTGTTCTCTAGAGATTCAGATTCCTTTGACCAACCCGGTGTTTCAACAGCTTGAAAAATGAAGGAAAGAACCATGCCTGTCTAGACTGACCAGAAAGTAAAAACAAGGGGCACTTTGAAATCTGTGAATCTGACCACAACTGAGACTTGTACTTAGTCCAAGTAACTGGAAAATCAGTTTCTTGGATTAGACAAATGCTTCCCTTAAGACTCTCAAACTGCTAGCTTTCTTCTTTTATAATTGATAGAAAATTATTACATTGACAGACAAGGGACTTCATATTTGAGCCAATGGGAAAACTTGATGTTGAAACCAGGGGAAATAATTTAGCCCCAAATAGAGTTGTTAATGCCAGGATAAAAGCAAACAAATGTGCTAATGATCTGCCCCGAGAATCAGACTGTGATGAATTTTGATGTATTCCCGGATGGAAAATATAGCAGCTCTTTCTGGGCTGGGGATTGGACACTCGAATAAGAAAATGCTAAAATGGAAGTCAGCAAAAAACACTCAGAAAATCTCATTTCCATTCTCTAGAGAATAAGAATACTAAAGAGATAGTTAATTCCCATTTCAAGGAGCCAGATCTGTGGGGCTATGAGCATCCAGGACAAGGTGGGGGGTCTTGATTGCCACATAGGGTCTGCCTGTGCTTTGCTGGCTGATAGAATTGCAGGGGGGTTGGGGGTAGGTGGGAGATGCAGTGGCCACCTTCAGGTTCTCTTGTGCACTCAGTCATCTTATCACCCAAAGAATACTTGTGGAATTCTCATTTTAGTGGTGGGAGACAGACAATAAATGCATACATAAATAAGTGCATAAAATCAGATAGTGCTCAGTACTACGAAAAAAAAAAATCAGGGTGAAGGAAAAACAAGTGCCATGTTCCAGGGCAGAATGCAGTGGGGTATTGCTTTATTATTTAGGTTAGAAGAGGGAAGACCTTGCAGATGATGTGACATTTGAACAAGGACCCTAAAGAAGTCCTGGAGAAAGACACATGAATATTCGGGTAAAGAGTGTTCCAGGCAGAGGAAATATCAAGGGCAAAAGCTGTAAGGTGTAAGAGTTCTTGGCAAGACCAGGAAACGTCCAGGAAGCTAGCTCAGTCGAGGTGGAGTCGGCAAGCAGGAGAGTGGTCACCCATGCGTTAGGAGATGAGCTAGACTCATGCTGTGGGCGTGGTCTAGTGCTGCAGAAGACACGACTCTCCAAGGAACACCTCCCTGCATTAGATGGAGGCATGTCTATAGCTACACATGGACTGTAAAGCAGCCCCTCACCACACTGAAACTACAACTGAAACTGGAATAGGCAAGCAAAGAGAAGCTGGATTCCATTTACTAGAATATGGCTGGCAGCCTTGTTTTCAGCTGTGCCACAAAACAGCTTTGCCACTTCCATGACATTTCCTTCCCACCGAACATGCTCACTCTCATCTCCAAACCCACCTCCGTTCTTCACAGCCTAGTTCCAGCAGTGTGGCACCATTGTGGGCACAGTTGAAACAGAATGAAATAATTTGGAACCTCAAAAACTTGGGTTCAAAAATCTGCCTTTCTAATTTAGTAGCTATCTGACTTTGAGCAACTTATTTCACCCTTTGAGCCTCAGTTTTGTCATCAACAATAATAAATGTTCTTTAAATGTATAAAGTAATTAAAGTCTTGCTATTATCCAAGGAAGGCAATTCTGTTATCAACTGCTGAGGAAACTGAAGCACAAAGGGTTAAGTAAATAACCTCTGGTCACTTCTAAATTGTAGAACCAGGATTTGAACCTCGTCAGTATGGCACCTGGACTCATGCATTTGACCCCTAGGAACTTTGCAGGGTGGTGTGGGTGCTAGAAGAGATTATGCAGAGAAAATACAAAGTAGGTACTCAGTAATTGTTAGTTCCTATTATTTGCTGGTCATTTATACTCTTTTGGTTGCAAGTGAAGTAGAGCGAGGGTGTTTGCGATCCAACTGAAACACGGGGGGAAACAGTGAGAAAATGGCCTTTGTAGAACTACTAGGGAAATGAGAGATTATTAAAATTTAAAACAGTCAACAATATTTATTAAATACTCACACTGGGGCATACAGATATGAAAAATTAATGGATTCTACTCTGAAGAATTTAGAATCTGGTGGAGAAGAAAACTTGCAAATATACAGAGGTGTATTCTACTTACAATTAATCTATAGTAGATAAAGTAGAGAAGGATAAATGTCATCCTTTTAAACATAATAATTCTTTTATTGGATGAAAAAATTGTAATAGATGCACAATTAAAGTGCTGTCAGGGATTAAATGAAGAAGAAATCCCTTCCAACAAGGTAGAGCAAAAGAGATTTGGAGAAGTGGGGGGAGTCACTGGAACCAGATCTTAAGTGTAGCTGGATTTTACATATGAGTAAGATTATAAAGTACTGGAGGCCTTGAACAAGACAGGCAGGCTCCTAACCATGTGTGTTTGTTTCCTTTGCCTAGGTTTCTCTCCCCTAGGTGTCCCCAAGACTTGATCCCTTACTTCCTTGAGTTGTTTTTCAAATGCACCCTTTTAGTAAGGACCTCCCTTGCATCCTGTGTAAAATTATGACACCCACCATTTCCCACTCTATTCCCCACTTTGTTTTTGTCTTTAGCACTTGCAGCTGTCTTTACCTGCCTATCTTGTTCATTATTGATCTCCCTGATAGAATGCCAGGTCCATGAGGGCAGGGATTTTTACCTGTTTTGTTCACTGCTGTATCTCCAGCCCCTATAAGAGTGCCCAGCACATAGTAGGTGCTCACATTTTATAAAAAGACATTCTCCTTTAAAAAGGAGAATCTAGCTGAGGGGGAAGCATGAACCAAAAGACAGATGGAATGTGGAAGCCTGTGCAGCAGACACAGTATTAGTGCAGGCAGACTGGAATATGCGTGTGTGTATGGATGTCCGTGTGGGGAGAGGGTGAACATAGTAGAGGAAATTTATACAGGAAGCACATGTTGAGGACAGACCTTATAAAACTTGAATGCTAGGCCAAGGGACTCAGCTTTTACTTTGCATGTTTTAGGAACCATCAAAGGTTTCCACTAGGAAATTGATATGAACGAGTTCTGTTTTAAAAGGATTGAGCTGACGGTGTTGTTTGTAGCAAGAGTAGGCATAGAGAGAGGCTGGAGGTAGGAACACTAGCTAGATGCTGCATAAAAGGCCGTGGTGGCCCTAACCAAAGAGAAAGGGGTGGAAAACTGAAAGGATAAAGGGGGGTGTGCAAAAGTATACAAAGAAATAGAATTAACAAGATTTGATCCTGTGAATAAAAAGAACGCTAGTGAACATTTAATAGTGGGATGACCTATGAGTTCAGTGACTGATTGACAACTGCTCTGACATTAATAGTCAAAGTTGACAATCTTTAGGAGTGGAAGATACGACTTTCCCCTTAGGAACAATTTCTTTGCAAGGAAAATGATGTTTCTAAATGGTTTCTATTGATTTTACTCTGTTTTTCACTAATTAACATAATGCAATAACCATGTCAGTACCTGGAGATGTTGAGGTCTACCTTCCTTTGGGAAATATCTATAGTCACTGCTGAAAGTTAAATATCATGATATCTCTATCCCTGTGACTCTAGTTTTCTTTTTCACAAGCAAATTTCCCACCAAGAGGAACTGCAGACTTGCACATTTGGAAGACATAGTAGAGAAAGTAAATAGTAGAGTATGGAAATGTCCAAAAGTAGACATAGGCAGTAAAAGGGATTTAAGTCTGGAAAAGAAGGAGAAGAGTCCTTCCTCCTTTTTCAAGCAGCCAAGAATTGCATTTTCAAGTGTTTTGAATTTTCTGCCCTCTGTGTGTATGTAGACGCTAACCAAATAGCGCTGCCAAGGATAGCCATTGAGACTGTGTCCTGTCAACTCAAGGAGGCTCCATTCCCATGGAGCATGATGGCGGTGCTGCCTTCTGGAGTTGTGCAATGGGACAGTCCTGCTTACAAGAATGCAGAGGAGGGGACTGACTTGAGGACTGGCTCTGATTTTTCGAGATGATTTGTCTCATCTTCCTGAGTCCAAAAAAAGTTGCAGTTTGTCATCATAGACTAATTTATTTAGGTTACCATTATCTATTTGATCAGTGTGAATTGATCATCCAACTGTTCTATTCTGTGGCTGAAGGATTCATGACTTTTTGAGAAATCTTGGGTAACAGAGGCCTGAAAAGACTAAAGATAGGGAAGATGGGGGGACGGGTTTTAACAACTACCTTGGCCTATTTCATGCACAGTTGAGTCGAGGGAGGCTCTGCTCCGAGAAATCCTGGAGAATTACACTGGGGTCAGATGGTGGTAGGCCTTAAATACTGAGCTAATCTAGGAAATAGGGAGCCCTTAAAGGTTTTTGAGGAAAAGTTATAGAAACAGACCCATCAAGCCTTCCTATCTCCAAACATCAAATGCTGAAGGTATCCACAGTCTCTTGCCTGAATGTCTCTGAAGAGGGCATTGTTCTCTTCCTTGTCTCTGTCCTTCCTTGCAAGCTGACTGATTCACACCAACTCAGTTCAGTACTTATTTACTGCACACATATTATATGTCAGTGCAGTTATAAGTTTCAGAAACAGCTGCTTAAAAAGTGTTATTCTCTGGCTTCCTCTCTCATTTTGAATATTTTCTTTCATTTCCTCCCGTTTGCAATGTCTTGGGTGACATTCCATCAGGAAGTAAACTTTCCAAGTACTGTCATGTTAGAGCCTTAGGAGAGAACTGATGTGGCCTAGAGTGTTAAAAGGAGCGCTCTGTACGATGAGAAATGTATGTTTTCTTTACTCTGGCCAGATTTTTCTAGACCAGAAAGTGAAGGTTTTTTAAGTATTAGCATGTAGTATATTTAACAGAGTGCTTACTGAAAATCCCACAAAATATGTCTTTCCTGCATATTTTTAAAGCACAGAGGCGCTCACCTTGGTTTGTGTAAGCATTCAGTGGTGCATGTTATACTTTATTTTGGCTGCCGTGGGTGGCTCTCTCCAGACTCCCGGCAAAGTTGGCAAGCTGTACGTAAAGTTGGTCTAAGGATAGGGTGACTTGACTGAGTTCTGTACGAGAGCCCTCGCTGTCTGCTGTACAAATACATGTCTAAATTCACAGTCTAATGCACCACGCCCACTGGCAGCTAAACCAACCAAGGCCACGTTCTCATCATCTGTTGCTCAGACTATTGGCGGTAGCACCTTCTAACTGTCCCCAACTCCAGTCTCACCCACTCCTCTCCAGCCTCCATGTGCTTAAACAAAATCAGAACTTGTCTCTTGTGTTTTTAAAAACCTCCAGTTTCTCTGCAGAGCTGGTTGGCAGCAATAATTTTCACTGAGGGTCAGGCTGCCCCCGGAGAGATATATCAGAATCTGCACAAAGGGCTGGCTGGGAAAGAAGTAAGTGTGATTTCAAATGCCATATTTAGCGTCACCAGTGCCTTGGATTTCTTTTGACATTTCAAATAATATTTATGTACTGAATATGATTTCTGTTTATTAAAAGTGAGGTACTGCTCTCTCAGAAGAAGTCCAAACTTCTTGTTCTGCCATTCAAGTCCCATGTGGTATGGTAGATTCCTAAACTCCAGAACAATCTCCTGTGTTGATATTGCTAGTGTCCGTACTTGACATTGATGATACTCATAAGAATAGGTCGTTGAGGGACTTTTAATCTGGATGTAGTGACAGATGCATAAGCCTAATTTCAAGTGGTCTGAGATACGTTATCACAGAGATATGTACAAGATGGGTAGTGGGGTGGCAGAGGGGATTAACAAGCCTGCTTTGGAGGAAGAGTTAAAGTTGCTGGTGCTGCATCATAAAGGGCAGTGAAGACAGAGGTGGCTTCAAGACAGATTTTGGAGGTGGAATTGACAGGACTTACAGACTCCCTCTCAGGAGGCCCTGATGGAAAGAGTTGAAGGTGGTACTCAGGTATCCAGCTGCGATCCTGTGTGAATGGTGGCACCATTAGGCAGGGTGGAGAACGCAGTCCAAGGGGACCTCAGCAGAAGGTAGGAGCTCTGCTTTGAACATGTGAAGTGTGAGGTGCCTGTGAGATGCTGAGGTTGGAATGTCCGGCACAGAGTCTGGAGCCTTGGACAGATATCTTGGCCAAAGACATCAGTTTGTGGGTGATAGTGGAAGATACAGGAGTAAATACTAGCTGGAGTGAGCATATGACATGAGAAAAGATGAGACCAAAGACAGAACTGCAATGAGTATCTTCAAATAATTTTTTTTCATCTAAAATAGAATTTGAAAAATTATATTTTTCTATCAAAAGTCCTAAAATATGTTACAAGAAGAATCACTATCTGAAATATCCACATATGGCTGGGTGTGGTGGCTCACGCCTGTATTCCTAGCACTGGGAGACTAAGGTGAGAGAATCACTTGAGGTCAGGAGTTTGAGACCAGCCTGAGTAAGAACAAGACCCCGTCTCTACTAAAAATAGAAAAAAATCAGCCAGGAGTGGTGGTGCATGCCTGTAGTCCCAGCTACTCCGGAGGCTGAGACAGGAGGATCGCTTGAGCCCAGGAATTTGAGGTTGCTGTGAGCTAGGCTGACGCCATGGCACTTTAGCCTGGGTAACAGAGTGAGACTCTGTCTCAAAAAAAAAAAAAAAAAAAGATATGAAATATCCATATATGGAATTGTATAAAAGTGCCTACGGCACTTATTCTTAAGTGGAGAAGAACACATCCAAGAAAACAAAAACAAAACAAAAAACCCATGTCTTTGTATCTCTTCAAGTCTGCATACTGATGGTAGTGCAGTAGTAAGCTTGACTTAGAACTGCCTCTGTGTCCTTGTGACCTTTTTTACATCTTGGAAGCTAGTTTCTATTCATTTCATAAGCCACAACTTATCATTTCTAACATTCATAATTTTTTACATTAGAATCAATGATGTGTTGTAGTTTAATTAGCAGTAATCATCTTAGTGGCAAATGGAGTAATTGTGTATCTTGCAGTTTGTTGGCCTGTTCAATTCAAAGTCGTGTGGTAATTGCTTTGTGCCTCCCCCCTTTGGCAGCAGCAAGATGGCCTTTGGAGTCAAGAAGGCTGCAGTGAAATGGCCCTTTCTGCTCCCTGCCTCCATCTTCCACCTGACCCAGACCTGGCGGTCTTCCCGAGGTGGCAGATGAAGGAGCTGCAGCTCTCTAATGAAAAGTCAGGAGCGGAGCAGAAAGGGCTCTGGCGGGAGCTCAGCCCCTCTTATCCCAAGATTTTGCAAGCCCTGAGAGGGTTGGGAAAAGCGAGAACCCAGTGGCCTCATAAAACACAAGCCCCTCTTTTCACAGAGGGCCGCCTTGTGTCGCTCAGGGTTCTGGTTGCAAGCAGCTCCAGTGGGACTTATTGGAAGGAAATCTGGTGCTGACACCACCTCTAGTGGGATTTAGTGGAAGGAAATCTGGTACTCACAGAATCAACAGGAGGCAGAGGAATGGGCTTGAAAAAAGATAGGGACCAAGGGAACCCGGGCGCTGGACCTCTGCAACAATCTGGCCAGGGTGTTGGGCATGACTGCTACTACTGCATTTTGCCCAAAATGATACTAATTGTCCACTTGGCTTTGCCTCCAAGGATCCAAAGACAAAGCTTGAGTCAGAAGCAACCAGACTGACTACTGAGATCCTATCTGTGTCCTGGTCACCAGGAGATGGACAGCAGGAAAAAGTCTCCCCTCAAGCTTCAGGAGGAGAAAGTCCGGTCCAGTGCATCACCAATACAGAATTACTGCAAAGGACCATATGCCCCAGATGGAAAGGGATTTTGATATTGCCAAACAATGACAAATGTTCCCCTATACTCCCTTTCAAATCCCTTAAATCTGTAAGGCCATCAGAGTAAGTCAACAATCAGAGGGATGTGGCATATTAAAATTGGCTACATTAGCTCCATTCTGAACCGTGAACTAGTAGAGGAAGCTAACTCTTCTGGAGCACATACAGAGGGTCAGGCCTGGTGCTAAGTGTTTTATATGTGATCGTTGCATAACATGCAATTATTCATTCAATCTTGGACCTTTAGAAAATCTTAAGAAAGGAGGACAGTGACTACCCGAGATTTTTCCAACCAGGGGGAATGAATGTGGCAACTGGGCACGGCAGAATATGGCTGCTAAGTAAAACAGTGTGTCTGAAAGATGCCATTTTTTTTTAAGTTAGCCCCTTGGACTGACTCGTAATTAACTTCTGCCACTAGTTTAATTTCTTGTGTGGACCTGAATACAGGAAACCATACATGGGTGGTAATTTTTTTTCCTCCAATCTCAGAGGAAATGTAACCGGGTATGAACTAGTGGCACAACTCATATATCAGTAGTCTGTAGCAGGTCTATATAAATCCTTTTCTTTAAAGTTATTTAACTGTTTTGAAAATGGTTTCAACAGAAGTAATTCCAATTGCACCAGAAAGGAAACCAGAGTCTTAAAGAAAAATATACTGTCTTTGCCAAGCAAGGCAAACATATCAGTATGCAAAGAAACAAACCAGTCTCTTGTGTTTTATTTCCTTAACAAATCCACTGAAACACTTACTTTATGTCTTTAAAAGGCTGATAAACAAAGAATTCTGTGACCACTAAAAATCGATTCCTACAACTGGTTTGTAACCACTTTAAAAGGGCAGCTACTATTTTTTAAATTTCTTTGTTATTCACAGTATCTCATTATGGGACTTTGCACATATTATAAAGACAATACACATTTGTTGTGTTTTTCTTTTTAAACTGATCGAAAACATATTCTCTGGGGAAGGATTTTCCATTTAAGGAATGAGATAACCCACTATTTCCCAACATACTTCTATGCATAAACTAACACACTGAATCTCAAACCTAGCCCTTTTTATAGCCACCCCATCACCAAATAATATTTTTTCAATAAGCTCCTGGTGGCATTTTTGGTCATGATGTTTCTTTTTTGACTCTTCCAAAAATTAACGTTTAAAATAAAACCCCTTATATCTGTGAAAGATGAGAACTTGATACTATTTAAAGCTGACGAATTCAGTCATTTGGTAAATCCACCTTCAGTTTTGAGAACTAGAAACTGTGAATGCACAAACTAGATGGCTCTAATGAGAGAAGTCAATAGAACTGATAATGAATGAATTCAGACCTTGACCCATTATACCCCTTGGGTCCAGAGAACGAGAAGAAATAATTTATTCATTATTAGTCTATTTCCCCAAGCTCTTCACACAACTCACTCTCTTAACTCCTTTACGTTTTTACTCAACCGTCACCTCAGTGTGGCCTTTCTTGGCCACTGCATTTTAAATTGAGACTCTCCCTCCCCTGGCCAAAATGCATAATCCCCCTTGCCTATTTTATATTTCCCCCCTAGCCCTTGTCTGACACAGAATATATTTTGTTTTATTTATTTGTTTGTGGCTTCTCTTCCCTAATTGGAATGGAAGCCCCATGAGCACAGAGATTCTTACGTCTGTCTGTCTTGTTCCCTACTGTTTGCCCAGCGCCTGGCACCTAGTAAGTGCTCAGTCAGCATTTGCTACAAGCTAAGGCAACATTTGTCTCAAGATTTCTGCTTAAGTGTATTCCTAACTATCTTGATGGTTTAAAAAGCAATTTTGCATCAATTATTTCATTTAGTTATCCTTACAATAATGTGTTTTATGGAAGGATTATTATCCCAATTCAGCAGATGAGGCAACAGGGGCTCAAAGAGTTTCTATGAATTAGGTAAAATCAAGGGGCCAGCAAGTGGTAGAATATGGTCTGGAAGCCAGATCAACGACTTCACTTGGAACGCTGCTCACGTCCAATTGTGATTCTTTCTGGCTGGAGGAATTAATGCTTCGTGTTAAGTATTCCTAGCCAGATTTCAGAGTAGTGGATTCCAGACTGAAAATAAGAACAGAATTTGGATGTAGCGTATATATTCTTGATAAACAAAATAATCCATTATGTACATCTATCAAGGGTGTAAAACCTAACTTTTGCTCAGCTGAATGTACATTTGCTTACCTCCTGAAAGTGGAAGAGTGCTCCGTGTTGAGACACCCACTTCAAAGCACCCTCACAGGGCTCTCCTTACACTGCAGCTGAACATTGCACCCGCTTGTACTTCCATCCTTTCTCCGTGGCATTTGTATTTCATGTCATGCTGTGGTTCGGGAGACAGTTTGAATAGTAGTTAAAGATCCCAAAAGCTGGTAGAACCAGACAGAACCTGAAGCTTGATATGGTTGGGAGTTTCCTTGGGCGAAATTACTGTCTCCTCATCTATAAAACTGGGCTGATGGTACTAAGTTTGATAGATTATACAAGCAAAGCACTCACCACTACCTTAGGTATTGTTGCATATCTCCTGTATCCTTGCTACTGAATTGTAAGATTCTAGAAGGAAATACACTTTACTGGCTTCATTAGCTTCCTAGAGCTGCCTTAACAAAGTACCACAAACTGGTGTTTTAAACAACAGAAATTTAATGGCTCACAATTCTGGAGGCTGGAAGTCTGAGATCAAGATGTCCCCAGGCTTGCTTCCTTCTGAGGGCTGTGGAGAAGAATCTGTTCTATGCTGCCCCCTAGCTCCCGGTGGTTTGCTAGCAATCTTCGGCGCTCCTTGGCTTGTGGAAGCAATCACCCGGATCTTTGCCTTCATTATCACGTGGTGTTCTCCTTGTATGTGTGTATCTACGTCCAAGTTTCCCCTTTTTATAAAGACACCAGTCCTATTGAATTAGGTGCCCACCCTACTCCAGTATAACCTCCTTTAAACTAATTACATCTGCAATGACCCTATTTTCAAATAAGGTCACATTGTGAGATGCTGGGAGTTAAGACTTCAATATATGAATTTTGAGGACACAGTTCAACCCTTAATACTGGCCTTATCACCTTTGTGTGTGGTGTGGTTTCCCTGCACTTAATAAATGTCAAGGCATGGCTCCTGAATCTATTAGATTGAAGAAATGTCTCTAGAAGGTTCAGAAATGGAGACGCTTTCCAGCAGCTGAGAGGCCTTTGAAAATTGCCTCTCCATCCAAAATTTACCAAAGAGGAAGCTTCCTTCCAGTTCATTTCTCACTGGGCTTTGTGTTAGACCCTTGGATAAGGAATATATATCATGTTAAGGTGGGTTACTTTTTTCTTTTTTTTTTTGAGATAGGGTCTCACTCTGTTGACTAGGCTTAAGTGCAGTGGCATCATCATAGCTCACTGCAACCTCAAACACCTGGGCTCAAGTGATCCTCCTCCTGCCTTAGCCTGCCAAGTAGCTAGGGCTATAGACATGCACCTCCGTGCCCAGCTTATTTTTTTATTTTTTGTAGAGACAAGGTCTCGCTATGTTGTTCAGGCTGGTCTCAAACTGCTGGCCTCAAGCAATCCTCCCACCTCAACCTCCCAAAGAGCTAGGATTACAAGCATGAGCCAACATGCCCAGCCAAGATGGATATTTTGTTCAGGACTCTTTAAGCAGAATTTTTTGGGGATATATACCAATAGTATCTTTATATATGGGTAAGGACTTAGATGTGCTATTTATAACTTAATATTTTAAAGATTTATTTGTTTAAAAACCTGTGTAACTTAGTGTTTTTTTTCGAAATTTTAAGTGCAACTTTTGATCTCATAAATGCACCTCAGTTATGTGTTAATAATAAATGGTAATTCTCCCTAAAAGTGTTTTATAATCTTTCTGATATGTGTATAGTGTGGTAATTAGGTTGGTTCCATAATCTACATGCATACATATAGAGTACTGTATTTCTATGAAAATTCACATTTTAAAATTTTAGTATCTAAATTGCAATACTATATTTTACATATCCATATTTTTAATTAATATCTCTTCTACAAATCACTTGCTTAATATAGTCAGAAGTTTGAGGGTTGCTTTTCAGGCTATACATATATATTTGGGCATTTAAGTACACATTTATAATCTGTTCTCTAAGTGGTTGGTGCTGAAATTTTGAGTTGATAAATCTTGGGATGTATTGTGATGGGAATGGAACTATTCATAGAGCTTGAGATTTTTTAGAAGGTCTGTAAATATTTGTTGAGTGAATGAATATATGGGGTAGGAGGAGAAGTGAAGTCATTTCCTTGATAAACTCCATTTGAACCAATGACATAAATAATCTCCAGTGAATATAATATTATATTCAAAAACCATGGAAGTAAATTTTAATTTTTGTATCATTTTATTTTCTATAAGTTGCATTTTCTTGGGACACCTTGACTCTCTCCTAAATCTTCTATATTGTGGCTGATGATTTCAAGTGCTCTATAATGGAAGGGGCGTCTAAGACAAGCAAGTTGAGATAAGAGAGAAAATGAGCATACATTTGCATAGGGCAGGAAGGGCACTATAACATCTGGCAGTGGTAGCTGGCTGGGTCCGTTTGTTAGTGCTCATTAAATTCACATTAATGCAGGGACTGCTCTGAATGTATAAATCCCATTTCGGGTTGGTTGCTTTCTCTCAGACCAATGGCTTTGACTTTGGGGACCGTACCCCTGGTTGTTTACTTGCCAATGGCATTTGACTGGGGTCAGACCTGTATTTAACCCTTTCCTGTAGGTCAAAAACGAATTAATTTTGTGAGAATTAAATTGGAAATGAGTCATCTGTACAGCAGGTGTCCCCTGTGGAAAATGTGCTCCAGGTGGAAACATTTTAAGATGTGTTCCTGGGCCATCTCAGAAGAAGCTTCAGAGGTCAGGGAGGCAATTCCAAGACATCCCACGTGGCGAGGGCCTGGAGATGGAGGTAGCAGGTGCCCACTCGGGGCGGTTTTCTCAGCAGTTTAGGGAAACCTTCAAAGAGGCCCCTTTTGGAGAAAATTTATTCATATATTCATGAACATTTATCTTGAGCATTCATTGTGGACTGATTTACTTAGATGTTGCCCTAAATGATTAGAACTTTACCCTTTACCCCTACCTCCCACCATCAACCAAAGACTTTGATTTGAAGGAAAAAAATATTCCATTTTTCTCTTTCTTTTTTCTAGAGGATGAGGATGATGAGGAAATGGTGGAACCCAAAGTTGGCCATGATTCGGAACTGGAAAACCAAGACAAAAAACAGGAGGTGAAAGAAGGTATGGTGTGGGAAATAAACTGAGTAATTATTTTATTGTTTTGTTTGCTTTTACCAATGTAAGGAACTATAGAGGTAAGTAAAAATTAAATTTACCTCTCCTATATGGAAGATTTTTGTATGGTGATTCAATACATTAAGATTTAGCAACATAAACTGTGATCTCTAAAGCAAGATTCATTTATTTAACTGATAGAAGCAAGTAAAATGCAAACCATCTGCAATTTCAGTAACAATTCTGGCCACAACTCTAATAAAATTATTATTTAATACTAAGTAGTGATAAAAGAAGATACTTGTTATCAATTGTCATGTTATCTCATTCACTCCACCGTATATTTTCAGTAATAACAGTGAAAGAAAGAACTACATATAGTTATTTATTTTGTCAATAAATTCTGAAGTGTTTTCTTGTGATCTACATAGAAACATTGACAGCGATCATTGCTGTGAACTGTGCTGTTAGAAGTTTTCTTCCACAGCCTGTACAGGGAGGAACAACCTCTTTACATGTTCCAGTGGTAACAGTGACTAACATTTATTACAGGCTTACCATGCATTCGGCTGTCTCCTAAACACTCTGCAGTTGCTATTTACTCCACACCACATCCTTTTGAAGCAGATACTAATATTATTTCTATTTTATAGATGGGTAACTAGGAAGAGAAAGGTTTAAAAACTTACCCAAGGATATATAATTTGTAAGTACATGAGCCAAGATTTAGAGTTGAATCCAAAGCCCATACACTTCACCACGATGCTATCTTCATGTGATAGCACTGGGTCTCACGAACAAGAAGTATAATAGGAGGGGAAAACAAAGAAAATAAAGTATCTTGGGGGGAGGAATACTACAGGTGACATTTCCTTACAAATCGAATTTTGTATTACTTTGAGATTCTCAGCCCATTGAAACAGAGGAGAATTTTGAAATTGTCTTTCTACTGACAAAGGGAGAATGGGACCTGAGAACGGAGTGTAGATTTTAAAAGTTCTTCCACATATCCTACTGAGTGTCCCAAATATAGATCCATCTAAGTCTAATTAAAAGCTCATTTGATTTGTAAATTTTAAAGATGGCTGTGGCTCTGGCACAATACATGGCACATGACCAGCACTGGGGACTTTGTAGGAACTGGTGCATATTGATCCCACGTTCTCACTTCAACTCCCTGTACTCTCATGAGAAAATGAGAGTAGCTCAAATACTTAGTACAGATGATGTTCGTATCATACAGACTTAACTGAGACAGTTTTCAAACATTATTAAGAATGGCTTCATATTGAGGATCATTTGAAGCATGTGTGTGTGTGTTTGTGTGTTTAATTTTGTTTTCATTTGTTTTATGCAATCTCAGGTATCTAAAAGCCAGTGCAGGATAGTGATAAGAAAAAGCGCAGGCTCTGGAGCCAGACAACCTGGATCAAATCTTGCTTCTGTCACTTATCAGCTGCATGATCACTACTGATTAACTTAATGTAATCTTTTTTTGCCTCAGTTTCCCCATCTGGCAAACAGATAATATCTACTTCCTAAGGTTTTTTTTTTTTTTTTATAAGACTCAGTGGGGCTAGTATGGAATAATACTTGGCACAAAGTAAGTGCTGTGTAAGACTCTGCTAAATTATTATTAGTTGTCTTGCCTTGCTGTGCCTGGGTCTATAACCAGGCTCTACCTCTGACAGGATGGATGCCGTTGGGTGTACCAGTTCTCTGTGCTCAGCTTTGCCATAGTCCATAGCTTTGGGAACATGGTTACATGGGCCTTAGCTGACATGTAAGAAATTGTGAAAATATCAAAAGTGATGCAAGCCAAGTCCTTTTGGAGAATTATCATTAAAGGGCCCTATTTCTGCAACTATACCTGGTCTGAGGCATTGAGGAGTTCAACTGCTGTCAGGTTCTGGGCTGTAAGTGAGAGTGGGAAGAAGATTCAGCGTCTTTAGCAGTGGCATCCGCAAAAGACACAAGGGTCACTTTTTTCTGAGAATGTCTAAATAGAATTGATGGAAGAGATTTCACATTTAAACTTCTAGCAAATCTTGTTTATAAAAGATGGTGAATAGAATATCATTATTACAGGTGTAGCAAGGGACAAAACAGTCAGGATCTATTAAAATACTCTATTTTACCTTTTGTAAAATATCCTTACAATATAGCCGGTGATAGGAGCCAGGGTAGGTTTTGTGTGTCTTGGCATGAACTCCTGATCAGCACCGCCCCCAAACCCAACCTCCAAACCATCTTCTCTTGCAAAGCAAAGCAACTTCCTTCTTCATTTCTGAGCAAAAACACCCTTCAGCCTTAACTGTTACTCGTGCTTCATGGAATTGATTAAAGTCATGTTAAAAGTCAAAAAGAAGTTTGAAAGAACATTTCCTGTTACTGCTGCACTGTGTGCCTTATTCTCCATTAATGGCTTTTCTGCAAATTAGCAAATAATGGGTTAAAAGCATGTTTATGTTGGCATCGAACTCTCTGGCTTTTTTTTTTTTTAAGCAAGACAGTATTTTGCAAACTTTTGAAAGAATCTCTAGCAGATATAATCGTGGCGCCATTCACACGACTGCATAGTAGTTAGGGCTGTGTCAGCACTTCCATTATGAACCCTGCATTTCAGGGATTTATTACTCAGCCATAAAAATTTGCTCTGGGCTGAAACTTGACATACACAGTTTCAAACCAGGAAACACATTTTTGAGAAATCTGTTTGGTCTTTTTTTTTTTTTTTTTAAGTGAAGAAGAAAAAAAGTGGTGAGAGGGAGATGGAGAAAACAATGAGTGCTCACGAGCTTTTGACATTTTTGCCCATGTGATATCAAAATGCATTAAACGGTAAAGAAATATAGTTTTGATTTATTACTGTTTTCGCTTTTTTTTTCTGCAATAGGGTAGAAAAAAACAGCGAGTACATTTTAGTCTTTAATCAAAGTTTAGAAAATTTCTGTATGTCAGTATCCTAGGGTCTTCATGTTTAGAGATTCAAAGCAACAGAATCAGGAACCTAACTCTTGTAAATATAAATTAACTCATAAACCTCACATTAACTTCAGAGAAGCATAGCCTTCGCTGTTAGCTGGGTTTGGTTTTCTTGCTGCTGTTTATGAACTGATTTCACTGTAAAATTCTCATGAGAGCCACTGTCCCTATTTAATCCGATGTTTTTCCTGGCTATGGAGGTTTATTTATTTATTATCTTTTAGATATTCTTGAAAAAATATTTTTAAATATAATTTTTATATTGAAATTTAAAGCTACATCACTGAACCAAGGCAAGACATTTCTGAATTAGATATTTTTAAAATAACTTTTAACCTAAAAATGAGAAATTTAAAAAACTCAATAGAAGTTGTAAAAACTTCATTATGAATTTTACATTGTTATGTAGTAAAAGAATCCCAAGAACCCTAGAAACCAAAAGATATAGTATTTAGTAAATAGATTAAATTAAAGAGAGACTGACAAAGTACATATCAAGATCAATAAGAAAGATCAAGAAGACACAGCAAATAGGAAACAATCATCTTGAAAAATACATTAAAAAGTACTTTCATATGTAAAACTAAGAGAAATTAACATTTCTATAATAAAAAAGAAGAAAAAGTGGACCCTAAATAAAATTTATTTTAGATTTAAATTTTGCAGGCAATAGAGTTAGGCTGTCTTCTAAATTTTGAATTTCATTAATTCAGTACATTTCTTTCATACATGTTATTCAAAGTTAAACATAACTGGGTAAATTTTTGGTAAATTTGAAAATTGTCTTGTCATTTGGAAATGTAAGTTATATACATGTGTTATACTTTTCAGAAAGCATCTTTTTTTTTTTTAAAAGAGCATTCTAAATGGATAAAGTATTGTTAACTGTAGGTCCTTAGCAGAAATACTCCATGTTTTGTGCTATGAAAATAAGCAAACAAAAATCTGCTATCATAGCATTTTCTGCTTAACTTATAAGAAAAATAAAATAATATCAATGCCCATGTTTTGTTCTGCTATGCCTTTTGCTATTAAATTAATTCCTATCATTTTTGCTGTGAACTTGTTAAAAATAAATTTGTTAGGGAAAAGCTGCAGAAACACATATTTCAGTGATAATTTGGGATCTATACTGGAGTAAAACAATTCTGATTCTATATTTTTATTCCTGTACTTTTAACTTTATGGATTCCATTAATCAACCAATTTTCTTTCACAAAATATGATGTCTGGAGAGATTTTGTCCCTGAATACACCTTTTGGTTGTAGTTCCTGGTTACTCCATTGTGTTTTCATTATATTATAACAACACTTATCAATTTTAAGTAAGGGAGGTTTTTTTTATTATCAAAAATAACTATGGTCCTACTTAACTCCTAAGTTGAATATTATTTATGACTCTTAAAAAGTACTCATCTGCACACGCATCTGATTATTTTGTGCTAACAAATCATGTCATTTGATCCCTGTTAGACATCAAAGCTTAATATAAAATATATTCTTTGCTTCAGTAGCAATTTGATTTCAAGCCAAATATGGTATTGTCAAATGTAATATCTGGAGAGGCTACTGCTTTACCTACCTGAACTTGGCCTCTGCAAGTACTATTTGATCAGCCATTTATGTTTTTCTTATAGAAGAAGTTGTGTGTCTTGAAAGCTGAGATCAAAGTGACAATAAGCTACAGGGAGGAAAAAAATTACAGAAAATTACACAGATACTATTTTTTTAATTCAAGGTAATGGACCTGTAAGGAAAGATACAGGTGAAATAGAAATGGTTCAAAAAGATAAACAGAGACTAGAAATATTTTTATATCATTAAAAAAAAAGGAATAAAGGGTGAAAGATCCTACTTCTTTGCTTAATTTCAAGTGTGTCTCAAGTAATTCATTAACAGTGACCAAAGCTGAGTGAGTCTTTTTTAAAGTAAGACATTCTCCTCAGCCTGTAGTATCCTTGTTTAGTGAAGTTTATTTATTTATGTAACATATTAATTAAAACACAATGGACCTAGCATTCTGTAAGGTTTTTTTTTTTCTTTTGCCTAGTTCCATTTAGTAGTTTTATTGTGTTCTTGAGTGATAAAATTCAAATGTCTACTTATAGGAGTTTTAGAAAGTAGACTAATAAATCACTACTTAATTACTAAATAGTAAATGCGTAACTATTTGCCAATATATTTATCTTTTACCCTTAAATCAGACTTAAATTTTAGGCATCATTGTTTGCATTTTATAGGTAAAACTGCTGCTCAGAGAACTGCAATGAATTGATTAAAAAATCACAGCTAGCAAATAGCAGGGTACATATTTGATTCCAGGTTGGTTTGATAGAGTCCTTCGTATTATTTATGGCTTCCACCGATGCCCCCAGTATCTAGTCAAAGTCTGAGTGTACACATTGCCCACCTCACCAATTCTCAAACTAGCGTCTGGGCAACACTGCTAAGTAGAAGTTAATAGGGGTCTTTAGAAACTCCCAGTGCACACCACAATATTTAGGGCTCTGGAGACTTAGGCAGCAAAGAAGTATTTCTAACTATATTTAGAGTTGCTAGAAACCATGGGGTGCACTGTGTTTGAGAAGGTCTTCTGCTGCAGTGGATGCATCCTGTTTCAGCATAATATTACCTGGAGAGCATTTATTAAGGTGTGAGCCAGCTACATCTGAATCATCCTATTAATAGTTTCTTATAAATAGATATTCTCAAGTCCTTCCAGACACTCTGCATCATGATCTGGGGCAGAGAAGGGGAAGTCAGAAGAGGAGAAATGTTGTAAACATTAAACCTTGAGATTCACTTCCATGACACTGCAGAAGGGCTTCTGGACAGTTGAGAGTTCTTAGGACAGTGGCTTCAAGATACCAACAATCAAATCAAATAACACTTCCATAATACTTCATGCTACAGGGATCGTACCTAAATTCCTTTGACCACATGGCCAGATAGAAATCGTTCCTGGTTGTTGGGATGGTTGTGGAAGTGTTCATGAAACTCTGGGGGTAAGTGATTCCACCAAGGACCCCACCTGTGATTATATAATAATTCACTACCCGCCTCTTGCGGGTTTAACTTAAGGAGCTTCTGTGCAACTGAAAGAGTAACCAGTCAAGCCTCTCTGCACCAGAGTTGGACTAGGGATCCTGAAGCTCCACGAAGTTTTAGCTGACAGTTTCTACCCTTGAGGGTTTTTCAGTCTGGAGGAGTTAGTTCCTAATCCCTTCCCTATAGCTTTATGTAAAATCTACTACCGAAGGAATGGTTTATGTTACCGAACGGTGACTGCAATGTGAACTAACTTTCAGAAACTATGACATACTGCTAGTTACGTGATTTTTCTTTTTCTTATTTTGTATCTTCAAATTTAGTTTGATAAGATTAATCGTGCTAGAAAAGTAAGGCATAAAAACAAGTGTGGGGTGTTTTCTAGAAGCATTTATTTGTTCTATGTGTTTGTTTAAAAGCAGAAAATATCTTGAGTGAAAGTGGGTTTGGAAGGGCATGTTTCAGCTTTTGAGTAAAATCTATATAACAACCAGTCAGCCTTCCCAACTAACCATCTAAAATATTAAAATGGCTTTACATAGTAGAAAGAGGAAAAGTACTAGGTGGATCATATTACGGACAGTTCCTAATTATTTAATATTGCCAGCTTGGTTATAGTACCGCAGTATATATAAATACAGTTGCAAATTTTATCTGTCATACCTCATTTGAGCTGTTTTTTCAAGTTTAGTTTTAAAGAAAATAATATTCAGAACTGATTACTAAAAGCATACTAATCTATTTTTATTTGTAATCTTTTTCAACTCCTCAAAATTTTAATTAGGCCAGATATGAAATCTTTCTGTGGGCACCAAAAGCCTTTGGTGTGATTTGGCAATAATTTAGAATCGATGTTAACATTTGTTTGCTTCACTGTGTTTTATCACTCTTTTGGTAAGCAGTGTCTTTCAAAAGTTGGATTCTTCTTGATAAGTTTTAATTGTCCCTTTTTTATCTCCTAAAAATCTCTTTTACAAAAAAAGCCCCTCCAAGGGAACTGACAGAGGAAGAAAAACAGCAGATCCTTCATTCAGAGGAATTTCTCATCTTTTTTGATCGAACAATACGGGTAATTGAAAGAGCACTGGCCGAAGACTCTGACATCTTTTTTGACTACAGTGGTCGAGAATTAGAAGAAAAAGATGGGTTAGTCTCTTGTGTGCATTTTTTAAAAATAGTGTAAATTATCTGTTGATTCTAAATTTATTTATGTATTGACTAGGCAAATCTCAAATTTAACAAATCAGGGAAGGATGAAATTCCAGGATTGATGTCGCTGAACAGCTTTGACTGCAGGCTTTGGTTATAACTTCTGGCTTAGAGTTTCCCTGTAATTATCTTGTGCTTCCCTGAAATGCTTTTGAACTTGATATCTGGGGAACAGTCCAGGTGATAGAGACTGGCAAAGTCACATACATTATCCTTTGAGAAAACATTCTTATAAATAGCAAAGGAGATTTGTGTTATATCCACTAGCTCTATTCTTGATGTCTAAGCAAACAGGAAGCTGAAGAAAATAAACATGGGCTATGGGAGAACTTAACTGATGTGGGAGACTGTGAGCGGAGACTGGAAAATTTTTTCTCTTTTTGGTACCATAAGACCATGTGTATGTATATATGCCTTTTAGGAAGCATATATGCAAGGATATGTGTTTTACAGATAAAACAAAAAAACTAATCAATAAACACAAGTGTCCCAAAATGACTTTCTCTGTTACTGCAGCATATGTATTGAAAGAGACAGTGGCTGTCAACCATCATCACGGGGACAATAGGATGAGCTTTATGAGCCTTATAAGACATAAATATAGCTGGTCTTTAGCCACAGATTTCTTTTGACCAAGAACAATATGTGAAGATAGGATCACTTGCCTTTTTTGTCAGAGGTGATTTTTTACTATTTCTAAAATTCAGCTACGTTCTTAAAGGACAATGTCTTATCATCACTGAGGATGCTCAAAGAAATTTAACAGAGGCACTGAAAACAATTTCAAAAAGAAGTTCTGAAAATGTTCTCAACAGTTGGCAGCACTACCTTGAAGATCAACAATATCTTGGAGATATATATATATATATATATATCCTGCAATGTTTGTTATCTTTTACTCTCTGACTCAGTTGATTTTGTCGGTCCTATTTCCCTCTGGGCGCCTGACCAAGTATCATCCTGGGTTCCTGGTAGGACTTGGGTACATGTACCTCTTGCCTGAGTTTGCAATGAGGAAGGGTCAGCAGGGGAAAAAAGTCAAAATAGACCAACTAATTAGAGCCCAAATAACTTGTCTGAAGCCAGGTCACCCAGTCTGAGCAAGAGCTATGTAAGTGATGCAGAATGCAAGCCAACAGATGAAGCAAACGAACAGGGGAAAGGTGAGTGTAGAAGAATTTCCAAACTGAAGCCCAAGCAATTTAGGCAGCTTTTTATGCAGATCCAGTAGCTGCTGGCACAAAATAAGCATTACTCAATTTAAACACTCAGCCATGCAACTGCATGACCAAGTGCTGAGTTCTTCGAAGGATGTGTTGTAGCCAGTTGAGTGTCAGCCAAGTAAGCGCTGGCCAAAGTGTAAGCCTCCTAGACCCAGATGCTGTTTTGGTCTATGGTAGGAATGGTAAGTATCTGGAACACATCTGGTGAATCCTCCACTCTGCACCATGCCTGTCTTATGGTAGAAATTATCACTTACTGTTGACCGACGAGGCAACTGCTATAGCCAATCAGAATTTACAGGTAAATAAAAACATGCATATCACTTCTGGTCTAAGGACAGTTAAGGTTGTATTGATATCAAAGAATCCCCTAGTGTGCTGCCGTTCCTTGTAGCAGGGAGATGTCTAAAAAACCCTGCTTCAGGCTAGAGCCTATCAGGGAGAGGAGAATGCTTCAGGACTGGTCTAGATGGGAGCCTGAAACAAATTGGACATTTAATACCAGACTTGGAACATGTGGAAATCTTTTCCGGGCCAGGTTAGAGTTTTTCATAAAGGAGACCATCTTTAGTTCATCTGTGTTAACCAGAGTTTGCTGTCTAGACTGACGTTTGGGCTTCAGAGAGCATTGTGTGCCATGCTTTTGCCATTGCATGTTTCAATATGAGCAGCAGAGAGGGAAAGCCCCATTCTGAAGCATCATATTTATCTCTGATGTTTAAACTCTCCTAGGGATGTTCAGGCTGGAGCCAATCTTTCTTTCAATCGTCAGTTCTATGATGAACATTGGTCCAAGCATCGAGTGGTCACTTGTATGGATTGGTCTCTCCAGGTAAGAATTATTGCTGGGGTGGGACAGGATGGGCTTGTGTTCTTATGGTATTTGTATAAAAAAAAATAAGAGAGATTTGTTCCTCCATTTTATATATGCTTAGTAAACTACAATTTTCTTCTCTATGCCTGTTGGTCTTCCTTCTCATTTTACTAATGTTTCAGTTTAAATTCTTCACTCAGTTATTTGTACTTATTGAGTATCTATTATGTGCTAGGTACCAGACAAGGAGCTGGACCATTCTGTCCATGAAACTGCTCTTATTAAGGTCACTATTGCTTTTCTACTTGTCAAATCCTGTGGATATTTTAAAGCCTTCATCTGCCCTGACCTCTCTTTGTCAACCAGCTTAGTTGACTTCTCCGTGCTTATAGAAACAACCTGTTTCTGCTGAGTTCTCTCTACTCAACTTTCTTCTAGTTCTCTGACTTCTCCAAGACTTCCTTTTCCTCTGCCACCGTGAGGTCCTTGTGGTCATGCCCTCAACCTCTGCTCTTCTTCCTGATATACTTTCCAGGGAAGATCTCTTCCACTGCTAAGGATTCAACAACAACATGGACAGCCTGTTTGTATCGCCCACCCAATCTCCCTCCTGAATTTCACTTTGTATACCAGACAGGTCCACTTAGGTGTCTCATAGACTCTCAAACTAATCATCTTTATATCCAAAATCCTTTTTTGCTTACTACATTGTCTCTATGTTAAAGCCATCACATATACCCAAGGGCTTACTGTCATCATCAGCATTACCAGCTTCCTCTCCTTTATCTTCCAGACCATTCTGTCACCAAGACCAGCCATATCTCTACTCACTTACTCATCATCTCACACCTGTACTATTTTTAACCCTCTAACTGGTTTCTACCTCCAGGCTTGTCCACCTATAGGTTTCCCTCTAGACGTCTATGCAAATCATCTTTCTAAAATACAGATCTGATCACTTCATTCCCTGGGTTAAAATTCTCCATTTCCCATAGGAAAAATGTCCGAACTCATTAGTGTGGCGTTCAGAGTGAAGGCTGGTAAATTTACTAAAAGCCAATGTGCTCGATGGCCAGCTTAACTAGTTGATAATATACCAAGCACTATGCCCAACACTAAATGGTTAAGTAACATGTTCAAAGGCACACAGCCTAGTTGTGACAGGGTCTCACTCTGCACCCAGGCTGGAGTGCAGTGGCATCATCACAGCTCACTGCAACCTTGAACTCCTAGGCTCAAGTGATCCTCCTGCTCAGCCTCCCAAGTAGCTGGGATTACAGCCACCATGCCTGACTAATTTTTAAGTTCTTAAAAATATTTTTAAAAACTGAGTAGAGACTGAGTCTCACTATGTTTCTCAGGCTGACATAGCTAACTTTTATTTTTTATTTTTTTGAGACAAAGTCTTGCTCTGTCCACTGGGCTAGAGTGCAGTGGCATTATCATAGCTCACTGCAACCTCAAACTCCTAGTCTCAAGTGATCCTCCTGCCTCAGCCTCCCAAGTAACTGAGACCACAGGTGCATGCCACCATGCCCAGATAATTTTTCTATTTTTTGTAGAGATGGGGTCTTTGTCTTGCTCAGGCTGGTCTCAAACTCCTGATCTCCCACCTCGGCCTCCCAGAGTGCTAGGATTATAGGCATGAGCCTCCGTGCCAGCCTCATAGCTACTTTTTCATTTGTGTTTGTTTTATACAAAGCACTATGCCACCTGCTTTGAAGGCTCTACATTTCACCCTCAAAACAACCAAATGAGGCAGCCACTATTACTATTTCCATGTTATATTTGAGGAAACCGAGGCTGAGAGAAGCTAAGTAACTTGCTAAAAATCACTTAGCTAGGATGTGGTAGCGTGGGGATTTAAACCCAAGTCTTTTAGCATTCCAGGGTGTATGTTCTTAACCACTGCCTCTCACAAAGAGCTGGATCTGAAGCTAAGAGAGCTTACAGGTGCTGAATGATACAGGGCGGATAGCAAGTGCTCTCAGGGTTCGGTGGGACTGAGATCTGTCTCTGGTCAGACAGGGCTTCTCAGAAGACTGGGATTTAGACAAATGGAGGAAAGAAGAGGGTGTTCTAGGTAGAGCCATAGAACATATAAGAAGAAGAGCCCCATTTAATCCTACTGGAGAACAGGAGAACTGAAGAGGAGTGTAATCCTCCAAACCAGACTGTCGTCAGCCACCGACAAGAGAGTGACTGTTTCTCCCCTTGAATTCCCTTTTACATCCAAACAACAAAGAACACAGCGCGCAGAGACTGAGACAGCAGGTTTGCCCAGCCACTCTCCGTGGCGTGTGGGTGGTCTCCGAGCATGCTCGGGTGTGTGCAGAAATCAGATCCAAGCCTGAGGAAACACTCAGCTCAGCTTGTTCACTTGTTCGGAGTCTGGAAATTACACAGGAACCTTATCTGACACATTCCTCAAAGGCAACTGTTACCATGTTCCCCATCAGCTGGGAACACTCCCTGAGGAGGCCGCAGGGCCTGTCAGCAGGGCGGGCCCCCACTGCCCCAGTAGCTGAGGGGCCGTATTTATTGCCCATGGATGTGTTTCCACCGGGGTCCTGTGTGATGTTTGTGTCACAGGAAGTGAAACCGGAAAGGGCAGAAACTCGGCCATAAGGAGGCCACAGTTATTCCTCCCACATTTGTGTGACCTGTCCACCCACACCGTGGGGAAGGGGTTTGTATTTCTGAAAAATGTATTTTATATGGCGCAGAAGAAAAAGGATTTGGAACCCTCCGCTCCTACATCACAACAGTTTTGTGGGGATTTAAGAACCAGGTTTACACTTTCAGAGACTTTCTGAATGGATCTGGATGTGATCCAATGATATTAAGAAAGAAGAGAAGGATGGAGGCACAGTCTCGGAGTCTAGTAGTGGCGTGCAGGCCTGGGATGATTTCCTCACTGTAACAGAATGAAACTGGGGGGAGAAAAAGGAAGAAATTATAAGGTTTCAGCATGGCTTTGCTTTGATCTCCTGGGCTTCTTAAAGAAGAACACTTGAATGTTGCAAAATATATCATCCACACATCATTCCTTGGAAGAAATTTGGGAACTTGGGGAATTATGTCAACTCTGTCACTCACTGAACATAGTTTAGCACAGTGGGTCAGTAACACTACCCATACACCACGTCACAGATTTTGCGGATGTGTACAGAACCAGATTCATGACCTCACTCCCACCGCACATTCTCCTCTCACGTGTAAATAGTGTCCTCCAATCCTGTGATCGTCCAAGGTACCAACCTGAGTAATCTTTGACAGCTCATTTAGTTGGTAAATCTAATCAAATTCACAGTAGCAAAAAGACTCCCACTGACACCAATTTAAATCTACTAACACATGGATTTTACACCTACTGTATGTCATGCCTTCTACTTCTTGCTGATATTAGGAAATAGCTTCCTAACTATTAACTTCCTAACTAATAACTTCCTAACTGGTCCCCCTACTTTCAGTCTCTCCATAGTTGAGTCATGGTAAGTGCTCTTACCAGATTCATCTTCGTAAAGATAACTTACGTATCCTCTATATCAACTTGGGCAAGTTGCCTAACTTCTCTTGGCTTAAGTTTCCTCACTCTAAAATGATGATAGTGATAATACCTATGTCACATGCTTACTGTGAGTATTAAATTAGTTAATGTATCTTAAAGGACGGAGAATTTTAAGTGTCTTGTGCATAAAAGTGCTCAGTAAATTGAACATAGTAATGAGAACAGTAGTAGCAGTAGCATTAGTAGTTGCAGAGTATGACTCGTGTTGTCCCCAAAGTAAAATCTAAAATGGTTAGCCTGTACTCAGTGACATCCCTGATGATGCTCTGAGGCATTTCCAGCCCTTTCTTCTTTCACACCTCTTCACATAGCCTTTCTCCCAGCCAAATGCTACACCCTGATGGCGCCTGAACACCTTCTTCTTCACTGTATTAGTCAAAAAAGCTTTACCTCTGGCTGGGTTAAGTAGAAAGAGGAGTCTATTAAAGAGCTACTAGCATAGTAAGGAAATCCATGAAAAAGAAGAAAACTGAAACTTAGGAATACTAGAAATCTGAGCAGCTTGAGGTCCCTCACCAATCGGATGCTGGCATTACCCTGACTCATCTGCCAGCCTAGGAGTTCTGTGTCTCGGTTCAAAATTTACAATATCAAGGTTAGAGAATGTGATTGGCTCAGCTTGGTCAGGTATCAACCTTGCAATTAATTAAATACCCCTGGGAAGTTAGACATCTGTGTATTAGAGTCATCTCCAAAGACAGAGAATCATGTGAACCAGGTGAATACCCAAGAGAATCAATCTCCCACACCGTCTTTGTACTCTTGTCCATACTCTCCTCTCTCTTCTTTGCTAATAACCTATGCACTTGGCAAGGCCCAACTCAAGTCCTATTACTTCTCTGAAGTCCCTTCTAATTTACACCCACCGCTATATTCCATCCCAACTAAAGTTGGCATGTTCTCTTCCATGCTTCTACAGAACCTTGCTTATACCTCCATGTTAGCACATCATGCTTTGCATTTATTTTGTGTTGTGTGTGTGTTGTAGTCATTCCAACATGAGTCTTTTCTCCTTCTGCTTAATGGTGAGTTCCTAAAGAGCAGAGCATGTTATTATATTATGGGCATTCTTGTCCCACATTTTACCGGGCACAGTGCCTTATACATGTATAGGGGCACCTGACACATGCCGTGATGGACAGGAAGGGACATGGTCTTTGAAGCCCAACAGATTTCAAGTGAGGATCTCACATTACCACTTATTAGCAACACAGCTTGGAACAAATTATTTAACCCAGGATCCTTGGCTTCTTTGTCTGTAGAAATAAGTAAACCATCGCCTACTTTAGAGGGCTGTGAGGACCAAACGAATTAACTATCATCCGTTCAGTGTCTGGCACATAATGGACACTTAAGATGTGTTGGTTTTTTCCTCTCCAGTAAATGTTAGATTTCATTTATCTGTAAGAACAAACCGGGTTTGAGAGCATATCTGGTAATTTCTGGGTAAAACTCCCCTAGGTTCAATATTTGACAATCCTGCCCTATGAGTAATCAGATGATCACAAATTTTATAATTGTTCATATCTCTTTAAAATTATAATTTTAACAACATTTCACATTTAAATAATTGTTTAGAGACTTTTCATTGCAGAATAAGAAAATATGACTAGTCATGTTTAAACAAACGATGGAAAAGGACATACTAGAGTTCACTTTGAGGTCATAAAAACTTTCATGAGATAAAATTTAAATCAGTATCTTTGGGCTTTATGATCCCGGTTATAGAGATTATGCCAAAAGCATTTCACTGGTATTTTACTAGAACACTCCCTGTTTTCTAAAGGAGATTTAAAGCTAAATAATCTAACATATTTTTAAAAGAGAAAAAAGAAAAGCTGCAAGTGGGTGTAAACGATGAGACCCAGATGTGAAGCTGGGGGATATTATTCCAGACACATCTGGCTGCTCTTTGGCCCCGTGTGGTAGTGGTGTCGATGTTTATAGAGTTGCCTTTTCACATGTGACATAGTTAAACTTCAGATGGACAGTCTGGAGACTTCTGTGTTTATCTGGATGTTAGTTTCTTTGAATGGGCTTTGAATCAAAGGCCTTTCTTAATAGGCCTTTGATTCATCCGCTGAGGAGTGTTTTCTAATAAAGAATGATTACTTCCCCTGGTGGCCACATGCATGTGTGTCATTGTATGCTTATACCTCCTCTGCACCAAGCAGCAAGCTGTAACTCTCTGCAGCTTTCTTTACTCAGAGCCACAGAGAAGACTTACTGTGGAAAAAAAGTCTGTGCTCAAATTAGGGAAATCTTCTGCTAAATATATATGTATAGCATAGCGAAAAAAGAAGGAAAAAATCAAATGACCTATGAGAAGGGAGTGATAAGATCCACTGTAATCCTGATGCTATTTTTAATGGAACCGCCTTATGACAATCCCAGGTAGAAATGCATTTTCATGAAATGTACCCTAACTCATAAATACTTCCTACAAGATATACCTTCAGTTTATTTAGTAGCACTCAAGACAGAGTTCATGTAGGGTGAGGTATTTCTAACACCTGGCATCACTATGGAGTCCTCCTTGTTATTTTGCTGGTTGTGTTTCTTGCGTTTAAGCCTTTAATTATTGGCATCGTTCGACAACAAAGGATTAAATCTAAGGCCTTTCTACTGAGCACAAAGTTGCTGAAATAAAAAGAAGTTTATAAAAGTAAAAATTAAAAATAATTCCAGCGGATTTTGGCACAAGTTTATCATGTGCTGGGAATTACTGGACCCTGGGTTCAGAGGTCAATAAAAACCTGTCCCTACACTCAAAGAGCTTACAGTCTAGTAAAAGACATAGGTAGGGAAAATATCATAATACAATTTGACAAATGCTTTAATTGGGGATGGAGGGACACAGAATACTAAGGGAGCTGAGAAGAGGCAAGGAAGGGGGATGGATGGTTAGTAAGGATTGTTTGGAGGACTTGATGCCCAAGTTGCATCTTGAAGGATGAATTAATGATGTAAACAACACAGAACAGATATTCCAATGAAAGTGAGTATCAGACTTCTAGGTACAGAGGCTAGGGGAGAGGGGAGGTTGTAAGAGAACAAGCAGGAAAGGTAGAAAATGACAGATCATGAAGGATCCTACATGACCTGGGTTTTGCCTTGAAAGTAAGGATGAGCCATTAAAGTATTTTAAGCTGAGGAGGGACTTAGCCAAATAAATATTTTGTAAACTCATCCTGACAGAGGATGGAGAGTGGAGTGAGTGAGGGTTGGGCTGCCAAGCCTGGAAGCAGGGAGCCATTCAGGAAGCTGTTGCCTTCCTCAGTGGAACCTCGAAGGAGCAGCAGGTTTTACGTGGAAGTCAGTGAGCTCGTTTTTCCATGTGCTGCATCTGCTGTGTCTGTGGACAGCCCTGAGCAATCCTCGGCAAGCAGTCAGATGCCAGGGGCTGCAACTCAGAGAAATTAAACCAGGAGATGTAGATTTGAAACTTATCAGCTATTAAGCTTATTAAAGCCATTGGAATAGATGAGCTCACCCAGGGAGGATGTGTAGATGGAGGGAAAAAAGAGCACAGAACAGCCCTCCTTGGAATATATGTAAGGGAAGGAGAACCTATAGGGACTAAAAAAGAGTGGCTGGAAAAGAAAATCAGAAGAGAAAGATGTAACGGAAGCCAACATGGGAGAAAGAAGGTAGTAGCCCCGAGTGTCAGATAATAATACAGAGAGTTAAGCAGCGTTTGAAGTTTAGTAGTTGTCGGTGACCATGGCAGCCCATATGGAGGCAGAAACTGAATTGCAGTGGGTTGAGGCAGTATGTTGATACTAAGTATGCCATAATTTCAGAAGAAAGCACCATTTACACTGTGTAACATAGCGTGTGAATGTAGAAATAAAAAAGTTTTCCTTGTGTCGTCATCCCGGCATAATCCATCCTTGTGACCTCTTCCATTTAGTACCCTGAGCTGATGGTTGCTTCCTACAACAACAATGAAGATGCTCCCCATGAACCAGATGGAGTGGCCTTGGTTTGGAACATGAAGTTTAAGAAAACCACACCAGAATACGTCTTCCACTGTCAGGTAGGCGTCAGCATAGTAAAAATAACTTGCATCTCCTGCTAGACCAAATATAGTTCCTGCCATATTGCATCTGTCTTATATGGAGAGGAAGAACTGAGTTTAAAAATGAAATGGTTGACAATTTTGGAAAATTCCCCCACAGTAACCTAATGTTTTGGGAAAGTGGCAACCCTCCCCAAACAGTTAGGAAGCTTGGTTGGGGACTGTGTGTCATTTTCTTTCTATTTAAAACAGCCCCCACAAGGATGGGTTTATAAAGACCTCGCACTTATGAAGAAATCGTGGTGTACCACTTCCCCTGCCTAGCAGCAACAAAAGCTTGCCCACCCACGTGGACATCCTCAGAGCGCAACCATTTCAAGTTTCCTACTCTCTCTGAAATGTAGTTCAGTGGGTTTTGCCAATTTTGAGTTTATGGGCGCCATATTGCTTTACAGATAATAATACTTTTGTAGCTGGTTTGGGGAAAGGCTTACCACCAATGTTTCTTAAATTGTTGGGAAATGTAGACGCTGTATCTAGTTTGAAAATGCAGAGATAATTTCAAATAGTTTTGTATATTTTACTCCTTGGGTCTGCAGACACATGTCTTCTCTTCCACTTGACACAATATAGGCTGAAATTATACTACACTTGCACACGTTCAGCTTTGCTCTGTTGCCATGACTCTCCCAAAATAATAGGCCTCAGCACTGGCCAATACACCAACCCCCTTATTAATGCCCCTATCCTGTGGTTATGCACAGGAAAATGAAAAACAAACAATCCAGCTCAAAGTTTCAGTTCCTCCAATTCAGAGGTACTAAGGGGCAGATTACTCTGACTACAAATACATCATTTGAAGAGGGTGGGTAAACCTGTTGATTTTTGGAAGCTTTGTGCCATTTTATATCTAAGAGCCAAGCATCTTTTTGAACTAAAATATGTTTAGACTTTAGAACATTATCAGATAAAATTTGGGGAACAGGAGCTCCTGGAATAAAAGTCGAAGCTTCAACCTGATTGAGTAGCCTCTAACTCTGACCATGTTTTTCTAATTTGCTATCTCAAAAACAACTTAACAAGAAGTCTAGGTCTGCATAGTAAATAACCTTTATTTTCTGAACCTTTGAAATAAGAACATTTTTTTCTTTAGATTATCAAGTCAGTCTGATATGCTCTTTCTGTAAACATAGAAGCACAAAATTCTAATTTTGTTCAGTTTTATGAGGTTTGCTGAATTGCCAGGGAAATACTATAAGGATTATGGGATAAGGAGAAGCACATTTTTTAAAAACCGTGCCTTTTAAATTATTTCGACATTATATAAAGACTATCTTTGATTTTAAAAACCTAACAAGTAACACATATTATTTTAATTAATATACATGATATCTATCAAAGTGTTTAAATTTTTAATTATATTAACTGACTATAGTTCTGTGGAATTAACTAGAATTTTTAAGTTACCTGTTTTATAACATGACAATAGTCAATACTAATATTAGTTAGAGAGGGCAGTTTTTTTTCTTCTTTTGGTATCTTTGGGATCATTTGCTAAAGATTTTACAAATAAACATTTAATTTTATTTTTAATTTCTTCCTTAAATGATTCAATATATATAACTTAGAAGAAAATATTAATAGTATGTTTGCAATTTAGAGTTGATCAAGTGATACATACAAAACACCCCAAAGACTCTGAGATTCTTAGTTATCAAATAAAAGCTATTCAATTTAACTACACATAACATATTTAAAGATATTGAAAGTCATGATTGTGTTACTCAGATATAAATGATAAGTAGTTCATATCAATGACCCTTAATATTCATGAAGGATACATTTAGAAAATCTTATGAAAATCATAGTGCTCAGTTTCTGCCCTTAAATTAATTCTCTTAGCTCTAACTGTAGGAGCTGTAGGGGGCAGAATGTAGGACCGGATCTGGAGGGTGAAAGGGAGAGCGCGTTGGTCCCTCTCAGGAGAGGAGAAAAGGGAAGAAGTGAGCACAGCAAAAGTAATTATGAAGCCATTCTGACGACCCCCAGTACATCAGCCAGGGTTCTCTAGAGGGAAAAAAAAACCAATAGGAGATATATGTCACAGATTCATAAGATTTTCTAAATGTATTCTTCGTGTGTGTGTATTGAGAGAGACAGAGATAGAGAGAGAAAGAGAGAGAGATTTATTCTAAAGAATTGGCCCATGCAATTGTGGGAGCTGGCAAGTCCAAACTCTTTGGGGCAGGTGACAGGCTGGAGTTTCAGACCACAATTGGTGCTATAGGGTGGAGTTCCAAATCTGCAGGGCAGGCCAGCAAAGCAGAGTTTCTGTGTTGCAGACAGATTGGTCCTACTTGGGGAAACTTCAGCCTTTGCTCTTAAAGGCCTTCAACTAATTGGATGAGGCCCACCTGCATTATGGAGGGTAATCTACTCAAAGTCTGCTGATTTAAATGTTAATTCCTTACACCAAAATCTAGACTAGTTTCCGATCCAAATACTGGGCACCGTAGCCTAGGCAAGTTGACACGTAAAACTAACCATCACCTCTGGTTGTCACCCCAGAGCAATCTGGGAAACCAGTATCTTTCACGATTCCTAAAGTCCTACTAATTCCAGATCACTTTGTGCTAATAAGCAAATATACCTAGAATGAATAACTTTAGAAGGGAAATAATTAGACATCAAATGCATAGGAACTTTCCTAAGAGGTGAAAAAAACGTGTTAATCAGAGGTCATGGGGAATGTCTCTGTGATACTGAATGTGTTGAGAATCTACTCTTTACACTCATCGTCATAAACTCTTAGCACCCCCAGAGGAGGAACTGACTCAGTGAAGTTATGAAACAAGTGTGGGTGCTGTGAATGGTATGGCCAGCTTTGAAGTCAGCTGGCTTTTACTCTGAAGCCCATATCCTGCCTCACGCTGCATTGGTAGCGGATGCAGCCAGGTAACACCATTTGGCGTTGGAGAGGAGGGGTGGCATGAAGAAGAAATGGAACAAACTGGGTTCACCACCTTAGTTGGCCATTGCAGTCACCTGAGCAACTTTAAGAACTATGGATGCCTGGGTTCCACCCAGAGAGATTCTGATTTAATTTGTCTAGCATGCAGTCTGGGCAATTTTTTAAAAACTCCCAGGTGACTTGAATATGCCATAAGAGGTATGAACCACTGTAATATAGAGAGAGTGAAGAAAGGGGATGATGGTTAGGATGACAAAGCTAATTAACTTCTTTATTTGGAAGTGTGTGAGTTTTCTTGTCAAGTCCACAATTCCCCTTTTTCCCTTGGTCCAACCTGGAAAGGCATTTCTTACCTTTATCACCAAGATGCTCATCTCCTATCTGGCCCCACTTGAGCAATTTTCTAACCAACTACCCATGCCCCTTCCACCCTGCCTCTCCCTCCCTCCAACCCCCTACCTCTGCACGCTCATTTTCTCTAGCTCAGTTATTGCTGGAATTGGGTTTTGTGGTGAATAGTTAAGAGATTCAAAGTTGTTCATCTAGGAATGGGCTCAGGACCACACTGAATGTGTTATAGGGACCATGGCCTCACAGAGTGCTGTCTCTTCTGGGGCAGTGACATACATACCCTGACACATTGATACTCACAAAGTTGGGATAAAGGCCAGGTAAATATCACTGGCTGCCCAAAGAAAACAATAGTGCTGTAACCGTGAGTATGCCTGAGCTGTTGGGAGACTAAATCAGGGGTCCTTGGGCTTCCAGGGAAGTCATAGATGAATTAGTGAATAGAGGTTAGGTAAAACAAATAATAATAATAAAGGCAATTTGGTTACCATGCGCTAAATTGCAATATCTATAGCAATATCCACCTTTGTCAGTATTTTACATTTTCCCAACCGTCTTCATGATCTCATTGATCCATACAACAGGTAGGTAGAAAAAAGGTTGTCATTCTCCTTTTCCAGTTGAGAGATTTCGCACTATAAAGGTTATCCAGATAGTGAACAGTGGAGCCAATCGTGGAGCTGAGGCTCCTTCTGTTGCCTGCACCGTGCCATCTCCCAGCCTGCGTGCGTTCTAGAGGGGTGGGCAAGGTGGAACTTGATAGCAAAGGCTGTGCAGCCCATTCAAGGTGGATAGCCTGCTTGCTGTAAGATATTGCTTAGACACGGTTCTAGGTGTGGCTATCTTTACCATCTTCTAACCCTAAAGGAAAATTTAGCAAGTCCATGGAATTAAAATATATATGTGAAAAAAAAATAAAAAATAAAAAAAACAAAATATATATGTGAAAACACCAAACCCTGCTCTATAGCTTTTCTTCTACATATTTTCTGGTCTTTGCCAGATCATATTTATTACAACTTCTCCTTTCTAGACACTAACTCACTGAAATCAAGTCGTTTGAATGGGCATCCACATTCTCCTGTGATGTTCCAATAATTTCAAAATTAGACAATTAGTTTTCTTAGTAAGAAAGAGGACTAGGGGAGGGAATAACAAGCGTGCCTCATGACAATTGTACTTTTATAATTTGGGAATAATTACATTAGCTATCTTTTTTTTTTTTTTTGCTGATCTCTGCTGGTTATTCATATTTTTTCAAAGTTTATGATTGCAAACAAACCCAATGGCTCAGAAGAGCATTGTTTCAGGTACTAGAAATAATAAACACACAAGAAACAGACATCAGCTTAGTGTTGTTTTGCAGAGTGACAGGCTTCTGGCGTAATCATAAAAAGATTTTAGTATAAAGGCTCATTTCTCTCTGTTATGACTAGCAAGGCCCAAACACCTTCTGCTTTTGTGGGCAGTTTCATGTCTTTACTAAACTGAATTTTTGGTGTGGACTCTGGTCCTGCATGTTCTATTTTCATTTCAATGAAAGCTGTCCGTGCTTGGAAAATGTCAGTGGACTCTGCGTAGAAATCAGCCGCTCGGCCCCGGCACACAATCTGGCGGCGCTCCCGCCGTCTTCTGTGGTGGTTTCCACACACTGTCATTAGCTTATGTGTCTGGCCACCCCGCATTGCTTACCCTGGTGTGGTCTTTCTCTTCTAAATGGAATGAATAGAATCAGAAATATATATCTTAGAATTATCTGCATTGAGGTAAGTGGAAAAGCTATGTTTAGAGGCTCAGCCTGGTCAGAGGTTTTTATTTTTACTTCTACCCTTTTTTGATTTGGTTTCTTTGTTCTTGGCATTCTCTTTTCAAGGATGATCTGACAATAACATGAAACTGACAGTGACCGGAAACCCTCACTATTTCAGGGGCAAAGCAGAATGTGAAGTGGGTAAAATATCAGCTGACCTCATTTGTGCCTGTGTTTAAAACCCTCAGTTGCCTTTTTTTTGATATGTGGCTTTACTTCTCATTGAGATTCTGTAAGGTTACGAATGCAATTGCAGCTCACGGCCTCTGCCGCCCAGCGCTTGATCCCGCGTCAGGTTCCTGATAACCTCAGAGAGGGTTCCGCCTGCGAGGGGTGATGGTAACCCAGCAGGGAACGTGGGTTGGTGGTTAGGAAAGGGGCAGAAAGTCAGGACTGGCAGCACCATTCCTAGCTGACCACACAGCTGAGTGACCCTGGGTGTGTCATGGAGACTTTGTTGTGTTTCCTGATCTCATGAAAAGATTTCCTGCAGTCTCTGGTGGAACTTGTAAGATTTATTTCAACAAACTTGATTTCTTCTCCCAACCCAGATCACGGTCCATAATCCAAATCTACAAAACAGCTGAGGACACAGAGATATATATTCATTTAAATTAGTTTTCTAAAGTATATTACGGCCAGAGAAGTATTAGAATCCGACTCAAGGATTTTTATGTATTTATTTAAATCAAAGGAAGGGTAACTTTCTTATGGCTCAGCTGATAAAAAGAAAAAGGCATTTTCTAAACTCTTCTCTTGGATGAGCCAAGAAGTGGTTACATAGGTCAGAAAACAAAAAGGGATTTAAAAAGATAGAAAGTTCTTTGATAACTAGTCCTTCGTACTCAATATGAGTTCCTGGGATTCAAAATGAAAGCACATAGTAGGTGCTTTGTCATTGGCAAATAAACTCCATGGTCAAGAGTATGCAAACCAACGTAAGACCCAAACAGTTTTCAGATGTGATGTTCATACCACAGGACGGGAAAACGCTGAAGAGCAAACCTCAACCAGTGTTATGTAGATCACAATACACGTTTTGAAGAATAAAATCATGGAAAATTAAACATCACATATGACATAAAGGTAAAATTAAACTCATATAAAAGATGCGACTTCCATGGATCAGACACTAGGAACAGCAGCACAGCATTACTATTTTGTGCCCTTAGGAAAGAGCACACGAGAGTTTTAACGTACGTGCCGAAATGCCATGCAGACAGTCGGAAACACTTCTGTTCTGCCAATTGAGTATGACTGGTCTGATGATCGGGGCTTAAGCTACACACTGATTCTTATTAAATCAAAGAGCAGGAACTTCATTTCTGTTTTGGTCTAAGAAGCTGGAAGCAGAAAAACTGCCTTGCCAGCTTTCATTCTTCATCTGCCCACTTCTGGAGACTTCTCCAAAAAGTAACACTAGAAGAAACAGAATTGCTCATTGGGATCATGTAGGGAAATTAGAATGATCAGCTGGATTACAGCAAGGAGATTGTATTCGAGATGATTCCTCATCTGAAAACAGCAATGAAGGAGACTCTATACCTCATAGAGTGTGTGAGTGACTGAGCTATTTGAGGCAGGGGATGCCATAGAAATATACCTTCAAACAAAATTTTTGGTTGTTTTCTTTCTCTTGCCATGCTGTTTTGTAAGTGATCAAGCTAAAGTTGTACACCATCCCAAACCCAAGACCCTTATTAGCATTTGCTGTGCCCCATTAATGTGCACATTCACTGTCCACGCAGAACTCCAGCACTGCAGATTTTATTCCGTCCCCTCAATGCCCTTCCCTGCTGTCCCCATGCCCTGTGCTACAGCCGTCTGAACTGGGCTTTCCCAGTTGTGCTTCATTCTGGAATAGCCCCGGGAGTGACTGATGCCATGCACTGCCATGCAGTGACTGATGCCATGCGGGAGTGACTGATGCCACACAGCAAAATGAGCACATTCTCTGGCCTGTCGCTCCCTTCTCCCCATTACCCACCACCCTGCCAGCCATTCACTAGGTCAGAGCAGTCTTGGTCTTAGGAAAATGGGGGTTCTCAGGGGTTTGGGCTGAATAATGGTGGGGTTCTACTTACCTCTTAGGATTATTGTGAGGCTAAAAGAGATTAATATAGGTGTACCTGTCCACTCAGGCTTTTATAACAAAATACCATAGCTAGGTAGTTTATAGACAACAGAAATTTATTTCTCATGGTTCTGGAGGCTGAGAAGTCCAAGATCAAGGTGTTGGCCAATTCAGTTTCTGGTGAGGACTCTCTTTCCAGCTTTCAGATGACCATCTTGTTGCTGTGTCTTCACATGGTGGAGGAAGAAAGAGTGAGCTGCTACCTGATGTCTCTTCTTATAAGTACATTAATTCTATCATAGTATCATAGTAGGGCCCCACTCTTATGACCTCATAACCTTCATTGCCTCCTTCTAAACCTGTGTGGACACAGGTGCAGACACTCTGAAGGTTAGGGCTTCAACATATGAATTTGGGATGGGGAGGGCACAATTCAGTCCATAGTAATAGATGAACCTGCTTTGAAAAGATAAAAACTATTCTCTTTACATTTGTTTTTTTGCTATTACTGCATGATAGTCACAGGGGAAGAAGCTTAAACTTTGGTGTTCTTATTTTTCTTGCTTGAATATATCCCTGAAAAGTTTCACCTTAGATTCATTGATTTATTCATTCATTCATTCATTCATTCAATAGGTAGTTCTGGGGTACCCACCATAGCCAGGCCCTCCCAGCAATGATTGGTTGGAGTTGAGGAGTGCCTGTCCCTTCTCTAAGAGCTCTGCAGGTTGCCCCAGTCCCCGCCATGCTTAATTTCCCATCACCTGCCAGTTCCTCTCAACTCTATTGGTTGCCTGGACCCTGTTCACATTGGTCAGATCCTTATATGTTTTCTTTACATACAAATGCCTAGTGAAGCAGGAACCTCAGACAATCCCAAAGTTTTCTCATCCCGATCAATCATTCAACCATTTGTTTCCTGACCAAATGATAGTGAGGGTTTTTAAAATTTTTTTATTTTTAATTATTACAGGATAATGAGATATTTGCTGAGTTCTAGAAAGCAAGTAAGGACCTCATTCCAGGAGCAGAGTCAGTAGAAGCAAGGGTGGGCTGTGCCATCGCCCCATTGCTATATTACTACCCACAAAGAGTGGACTAAGGTTACTGCCACCTCCGAGAGGAATACCTGGGCATTGCTTTGGCTTATATATATTCTAGGGACAGAATCACCATCTATTTCTAAAACATTTACCTTTGTATTTCCCTCTGCAAACTGGACCAAAACTTTCTGATCTGTGTGTGTCTTTAAGTTGCCTAATATCGTTGGATGAATGGGGCTGTTTGAACATACCATGTTATTAATAAATACAGACTTACAGTCACCAATAGTTACATTGTTATTTTAATTTTATTCTGTTACTCTCAGCAAAACTTAATTTTTTAAATTACTTGAAAGCATACATGATTGAAGAGAATTTGTAGAAATATTGATAGAATGATCATCTTTACTTCCAGGGAAAGTTTTCTAACCTTTGTTATAGCAAGTAGTCTGTACTTTGCTTTTTTCATGTTTATATCTAATTGCTCATTTTTAAATGCCATGTTCATTATTTGCCACAAAAACAAGATGTTGCTTTTCTTAGGTGAGAGATTTAGCTGAGTTGATTTTAAACTGTACTCCCCTCAAAAGTAAGTCTGAGGAGTTTATGTCTTATATGCTACAAATCATTGTTGACACAATTGTTTTATAACTTTACTTTTTTTTGTTCTCTAAAGCCAGTATGTTTTCTCCTTTTGACTTTTTTAAAAAGTATTTCCAGCACCTATATATAATAAGGTATGTTATTTAACACTACTTCTTGGCTTCTTCAATAACTTTGGTATTATGTTGAGTGGTTGAAATTAAATTTAATCATTTCTTATATACAACAAAAACCTGTATTTCTTTAAAATAAGTTTGTTATAAATATGTTCTCCTGAAAAGCCAAGAGACCAGGAGCAAAAACTGTACACAAGTGCCCATACTCATATAAATGCATGCACACACACACCCCCAAGACTCAAATCCTAGTCAAAAGCTATATTTCACAAAAGAGAATTATAGTAATGTTGATGGTTTGCCAAAACCTCAAGCAGTGACAAAATCCACAGAGTGTCCTGAAAGGGATGCCTTTGCAAAACCATGCCTCTCCAGATGGTTTAGATTAGAGATGTCTAAAAACACATGGCAGCATTAGTTCGGTTTAGAATTCATAGTTAATTCAGTAGATAAAATAATGCAAATTTGAAACCGTATCCTGTGTATCAGAAAAATCATCAAATCTTATGATTGCTCTTAGGGGAGGTTGGTATGTGATGTGTTGATTTTTAAATGATCTAATTGAAATAATAAAATTAACCAAGAAGGAGTAAAAACAAAAAAAAAAGGATTAAAGTATAAGTAAAAACTTTCTTCTCTGCAGAATATTTATTCCTTTAAGCTGTCATATCCAATCAATTTGCATGGGATTCGACAGCCAATTGTCATTTCCTGAGATAGGCTATGTAAAGAGGTTGTATTACAGAGACAGCATGAAAAAATGGAAAGAATAATTCTGGTGCATGATGCCAAGAGAAGCTAAAATGTCCTTAAAGACCAGGATCCCCTCACCTTGCTAATAGTAGGAGATAAGCAGCTTATGCACAAGTTTTTCCTTTTAGCTTATTTGGCTCTTTCTCCTGTATACTTTCTAAAAGAGAGGGCTCTCAGTCTCTGTTTTAGGAAATTACTTTGCCTTCTCTGTGATTTTTAATCTTGGCGGGGGCTCTGCGTGAACAGTGATGTCGCACATTGTGTCCTCGGTACAAGCTGTATAGCAGTTACCCCAGGACCCCAGATGGCTTCATCACTAAAAGCTCAGCTCCCACTGTCCCTTTCCTTGTGTCTAAAATCAACAGTATCCCACCCCCTGATCCCACAGCTGGACAGCCAGCAAACAACTCCTGGAAAAGGCCTTCTGTGTGGGAACAGCATTAATTTGATGATGTATATTATCCTGTGCACTACCAGCAGCACAAATGAAAGCATTTGGCTGATATGTTAAAATTGCCACTAGAAGAATGTTCACTCGAGGACTCAGAGCCTTTCAGAAAATCAACGCAGGGAAAATAGGGGACAAAGATTCCATACAAAAATAGAATCAGAAGTTTTCAAACAGCCGTTGCTGGGCTTTGAAGGGCTTGACTCTCAAAGTGGCACAGCATCTATTTCCCCCTGAAAGTAACGCATTTGGAGCATTTTCCAAGCATAAAAACTAGAACTGTGGCATTTAATGGCTAAAGGAGCTCCGCAGTCAAAGCAAATGTGCTTCTTTGGCAGCAGGGACACAGTCGGACACAAAGAAAAACATGGGGGAGAGTTGGGAGACCCTTTTGCACAGAATTTGTGTGGGTTCATGAGCATTTCTATTATAGATTAAATTTTGTTTTAGCAACAGAGACATTTTTCTTAGCCAATCTTAACTACAGATCAATTGTTCTGCACACATGTCCACATAGTATGTGTAACTGGAGATATATTTTATTTTTTCATCTTCTAATTGTTTTTTAAAATAAATGAGAATGGATGATAACTTGGCAGGGAAAGATAACAATCATTTGAGAGAATTCAGGCATTTCATCAAAGGTGTGATGAGACCCGTGTCAACCTGTTACCATTAGAATTCTTGAAAAGACTTCACTTTTGGAGAAAATGCTCAGAAGAGGCACAACCCCGCCTGTGCCTCCTTCCCCCTTCGCAGCCATACCTCTATTCAGGACCTCTACCTATTTTATGGCTTCTCTTCTAATACATTTGGCCAAATTTGTGAGGACTTGGCTAATTTTCAGAACAGGACTTCACTGGATTGTCCGTTCCATACGTTGGAAGCTGCTGAGACAGGCTTAACACAGATTCCCTGCCTTTAGAACATTACAATGTGTTCACTCCTTTATAAGAGGAACATTTGAGCCAAGTTCTGTAAAACATCACAAATTTAGACAATATGGAGAGAGAAGGCCAGTTCTCTAACCAGATATGGTTCACTAAAGGACCTCGTGATAATTAAATGATTTTTTTTGAAAAATAAATAATCACACTTTTCAAACTATCCTTTGTATAAATAGGAATTTTCATTATATCAGGTCCTCTGATATGATATCTGCTGATATGGAACGTTGTTACAGAAATGAACTACAACACCAAGACTATGTGATAATTTAAACTTGAAATTAGACATTAGGGGCCTGCCTGCTTTAATAAGGAGTTAAGAATGTTCTGTTGTTTGTATATCATGTCTCATAACTAGTGCCACCCTGATTTGATCATTACACATTGTATACATGTATCAAAATATCACATGTACCCCAAAAATATGTTCAACTATGGTATTTCAACAAAAAATACAAAAACAAAAACATAAAATGCTTGTGGGACTTAGAAACTTATTTATTCCCCACACTGTTCCTTTACTTTGCAAGTACTTTTTTGCATAGTCAGCATTAAGGGAAAACAGTCATCATTTATTATTCTGTAATAATTTCACAGCTATTAATGGTTAGGTGGTACTTATGTTCCAGCAATAATGTCAAAGTAAATTGGCAAGGGGCTCTGTGAGCTTCTCAGACCTATGTTATTTGAAAATTATATTTAAAATGTTTCTGTCAAAAACCCTTATAGCTTTTTTTAATGTTGTCCATGTCATGGATACTTACAATGAGGGATCCAAGAATGTTGAATCTTGCCTATCAATGGAATGAATTCAAGCCATAAATATATTGCATTACTGTTTTCCCCCTCAAAACTCTTCTAAAGTAAAGGAGGATACATATGGGCAAGTACATAATGTAGTTCCTGCCTTCTATTCTACGTAGTTCCTAATGAAAACCTTTGCTTGCTATGTGTGTGACTAGTTCATATCAATAATGTTTGGGTACAAAATTCTGAGACAACAAAAACTGCAAAATATGACACATCAGGAAGAATGAAAGTGCAGAAATAGGGCATTGTCACCTACAGAACACACTTTGCCGTACCCTCAGGTTGGTGGCAGATCGATCCAAAGAAAAACACTCTAAGCCTCTGTACAACATTTTTTTAAAGACAAATGGATTTTTACTGCCTAATTCACGTGTATCAAGGTAAGAAAGATGAAGCCTTGAATAACAGGCAATATCAGTTGAAACAACAAAGTATGGTGTAAATGCCGAGACCTATATTAGAATTTACATATGCCCAAAGCCTGATTGCTTGCAGCCGGAATTCTCTTCTCCCTGCCTCTGAGCCAAAGAGGCCACACTCCATTTCTCTAGGTAAGCTAGGTCAGTACCACCTGTGTTCTAACGGTAAAGTCAGACTGCTCGGATCATATACACTCAGGCTGCTGTATTTATTATTCCACTAGGGAATGCTCTGCCCTTGAAGGCTGATCTGACCAGGGTGGGATCGCAGACAGCAGGTATGCCTTGAACAACAAACCCATATTCCTAACATATGTTTAATTTGAGTGACTCTCCTCCTTTCAAATACCTCTTGATTCTAAATCCACATCCTGATTTGCCCACTCTTGTTACCATTTGCTGCTGCCTGTTCTGAATTAATCCTTTGAGGTGGTCATTCCCCGGAAAGAGAAAGGGAAAATGAGAAGAGAGATGCAAAGTTGGGCATGTGAATGAAAGAGAATGGGAGAGAGCGGAGGGAAGGGGATCATTAGCCGGAGTCTGCTTTCATGAGCTAGATTTTCTTTGAGCTGGGTAAGAAGGGAGAGGTGGAAGCAGAGAAATACAAGGAAAAGGCACGCGAAAGGTTAGCCTTTAATATCCCTGCTGAAGAATGAAAATCATTTTTTTGCAATAGAGCTCAATTTACAGATTATTTTGATTCTCTGTCGTACTTCATCTCGAAGAATTGATACAATCTAAAAAGTGGTTAAAATTATTAAAATAGTTTCCATAGTAGAAAATTAAATGATTTTACTAACTGTCAAAGTCAGTGTTTAAACTGCGATAATTTGAATTGTATTTCATATAGCGATCATGTCACTGGGATGTCTAAACATTCTTTGGAAAAGTAATAATCCCTGATTCTGATTTCTTATCAACAGACAACTGACTAAAGGTTAGGAATATTGGCCAACAATTGCTAATTGCTGTTATCTGTAAAACCTAAAGAGAAGGCTGGCTTTCTTGAGGAATTTTGAATTTAAATATATTCTCCACCATGGAACAATTAACTCTTTGAGAGATTTTCTGCATTTTTATTGAATGTATTTTCTGCTCAGAAGACCATGAACCTGCTTAAAATATTTGATTTAAAATATCTTTGAAAATGAAATAGCAATATTTTATGCTATGAAATATGTTATAAAATAGCAAAATATTATATTGCTTCATATCACCAAATTCATTTTGCCTATTTCCATCTCTCAGGCAATCAAATGCAGGTTTTCCTAGGCCACACCAGATTTGTTTTTAAATGATATCATATTCACAGTATAAAACATATTTCTCTAGTTCTCACCCCAGCTGCAACTTAGGTCCTCTGGGGTCTTCAAATTCTCCCACTTTTTTTTCTGAGAGGTTGCAAATGTGTTCATGAGGAAGGTTGTAATGACTGCCTGTGAAGTTAAAGGCAGCTTGCAGGGACTCCAGTGCCCATGCCCCATGGCCTTGCCCTCTGCCCTGCCCCCACTGGCATCCGAGAGCTAGCCCTTGCTCACCCACTCCAGAGCAAGCTTCACTCCTATATGCTGGTTTCCACTGCCACAGCACCGTTGTCACTAATGATGCTCTGGAGGCCTGAGCATCCCAGTGACTTCTAGAACTGAAGCAAGTAGGGTCGGGGCATATTCCACGAAGAAAAGGACAGATTCTCTCCCCCAACTTGTGTATTGTCTCAAGGGAGCCTAAATAATGCAAGCTGATACTCCACTTGTGCACAATAAATGCAGTCTTTTATATTTACCAGTAGCGCCCTTATGCAAATAGAGTTCTGCAGAACTGTCCCACTAGCCTGCTATTCATGCCTTCCAAATTGTGAACACTGCTTAGGCTCAAACCTGACTACCTGTTTAATTTTATTTCAAGTTTGAAATGTGGTGATCCGTACTTCAATACCAGGGCACACTACATTTTGTCCAAAACAATTCAACAGATATTTATTGCACCTAGCACTATGCTACGTACTGAGGCCACCGTGATGAATACAGCCTGTTCCCTGCCTTTGAGGAACCTAGCCCTCCCCTACTGGGTCAAAAACAAGAATGAGTAATCAGAGGTAAAATGCAGTGTATGAAACAGAAATAATTACTGCATTGTTTACCCAGAACACCCCCAATGACCACAGAATCACCTGACTGCAGGTTGACAGTGGTGTGGAGATGGGGATAGCTAGGTTAGTTTGTGGAAAAAGCCTTTGGAAGTCTGAGCTAGCTCACATTAGCAGGGAGGCGACCTCACATGAAGAATACCTACCTCCTACCTCCCCATCTTGAAAATGGTTTGGGGATGGTTGGTGAACCACAGGTATTCCTAAGGCTGGTTCCTATTAGGCAGGGAAAACTAGACGCCTCGTTTTTCCTCATCCTTGCTGTGGAATGAAACCAATAAAGCCAGTCACTATTTAGACCAGTGAATGAGTCCTGTTTGTTTGGGAGTTACTGTTCCTGGGGAGGGCTTGACCAATAGAAGCCACTGAAGGGCTTTCTGGGACAGAGAGGGAGCCCAGCTAGAGGGTGGTTCAAGTAATGCAAAAATCAGTGGCAACTCTGTGAATGTCATTAAGTTAAATCTACCTAATCAAAGTCGTAAGGAAAGCTTTACCTTTGCATATGTATTTCTGTTATTCTACAAATAAAACATGTAGCTCAAAATCTGCCACAATGTCTGTTGACACAAGACAGAATATCTGTAGAAGAAAAATACCTAAAAGAAGTTTGTATTGCCAGAAGCTTCGCATCGTACAGTCAAAACATTTTGAATGTGTTTTAAAATACTCTTCCAGATGTGTGACAACTTGTAGCTAGCTATAGCCCTTGTCTATATTTTAGAAGGGGAGTGGAAAACTGAGTTAGTTATTCAAATTATACAGGAAAATGGAATTCTTATTGCCTCCTTGGTCTAATTGCCTTGGGGAAAAGTAGTTTAATTTTTTTCTTTTCTTTTTTTTTTGGCCTTTCTACCAACTTCAACACTGTATTTGACCAACAAATATAGACACAGTAGAACTTTCCACAGTACCTGTCACTTGCCACAGGAAAGATATTATTGCCACCAAGTTCTCTTTTTTGACTCTGGAAGTAGCCTAGTTATTCAGAATTAAATGTTATTTTATGATTATTTCCCCTACTTCTTGATATTAAACATCATTAATTCTATATATATATATATATGTGTATATATATTTTCCCAGTTTCTTTTGTTCCCAGTTCATGAACGTGGAATTAAATAAGAAAGAAAAAAGTAAAATACAGTTGAGTTTTTTTGTCCTTGAATTAGATTTTCTGATAGAAATTCACATTCTTCGGGGAGATTTCTGTGCTATGTTAAACCCATCGGTGGACATTTATATGTGCACACAGACGGTACTAAATATTCAGTGACCTACTAGAGCTGCAGGAAAAATTGCTCAGAATTTGCACCGGCTAGTTTTGCAGTTATTTCCTCTAGGCCACACAGAGATATTCTATTTATACTTAACTTCATCAGTAAGTAAATCTGTGGACATTGTCATTGATATGGTATCATTGCTAATTTTAAAAGAAAGCCTGGAGTAGCAAATTCTGAAGTGGTGTCATGTGCAAGTCTAGTTCAGGCGTGGGGACCCTGTGGCCTTTTAGGTCCTTCAGTGCAGCCTTTTGACTAAATCCAAATTTTATAGAACAAATCCTTTTATCTTTATTAATACGTTTTTGTTTGTCCTTTATATTTTTATTTTATTTTTAAAATGAATGTATTTAAAATACCAAAGAATAAAATAAATTTCAGTGAAATAATCTTCCCAGATTGACCAGCACAATTAGAACATGAGTAAACCATAAGGACTAAATTGATGGCTGCTACACTCATAATTTAGTTCTAACTTCTCCTGCCTGACTGACACCACTACCTTATGAGGCTGGTTGGTGAGAGTTTATGAGGGTCAAGTATGCCAGTGTGTTATCAGCTTTTGAGCACTGTGTTTTAGTTCCAAGTGGAATTTGTGAACAGTTGCCCAGCTTGACAGTATTTTTTAATTCTGTCTACTTAACAGTCCATTGTGTCAAAGAAGACCAAGAGAACACTGAAGGAATAAAATGGATTTTTTGATGAGGATTGGGAATTGCAGTATTATCTTGTTTCTGCTAAAGAAGGGATGATTTGCTTGCTTTGTGATACTGCAATATCAACATTAAAGAAATTCAGTGCTCATCAGCATTACAACACTCATAAGGACCACAAATATTTTAGAGAGAGAGGCATGAGAGGTTGTATTGCAGAAATTAAAAGTAGAAAAGAAAAAGCAAAGACAATTCTTTTAAGCAGCAGTAACACCTGGAAATAATGCCACTGAAGTAACTTATAAAGTAGCTTATATACTCAGGTGGGAAAAGGGAAGCAATTCAGTGATGTAGAAATTGTGAAAGAATGCAGTGTCAAAGTTGTAGAATGCTTAGACCCCAATAACACTTCAAAGTACAAACAACTGCCTCTTTCAAGGAGAACCATAACTGATCAGCGGGATGAATTAACTTTCAACTTAACAGAACAACTTCATGCAATACTTAAAAGCAAAATATGTACTATTCAATCACCTTGGATGAATCAACTGATACTACCGACATGGTGCAGGTTTTATACTTTCTTGGGTCATAACGGAAGATTTTCTTTGCTATGAAGAGTCACTTGCTTTGGGCACTCTTGTGAACAGAACACAGAGAATAGTTATCTTCAACAACTTTCAAGATAAATGGCTGACTTTGGTAAATTTAGTGAGTATATGTACAGATGGTACACCTTTCATGACAGGAAAACATGAAGGGTTTATTGCACAGATAAAAAAAAATGTACTAAGAGATCCAGATGCTCTCATTTCTTTTCATTATATCTTGCATGAGCAAAATCTCTGTGCTGAAGCTACTATTTTAAGTGACACTTTGCAACAAGTTATAAGTATTGTTAACTATATTCATGCAAAGGCATGGTCAGTTTCATAACATGCTAAAGTTGAACAATGAAGTATTCAGTGTGGATTTACCGTATCATTCTAAAGTGTGTTGGCTATCACAGGGACAGGTGTTAGCCAAAATTTTATCTCTGACAGAACAGATAGTTAAATTTCATGAAGAACAGAATCAGCAATGTGAATTATTAAAAGAAGATTTCTATAGGAATGCAGCATTTCTGTGTGATATCATGTCAAATCAAAACGACTTGACTATTTCTTTGCAAGGTAAAACTAAGTCTATATATGATATGTGACAAAAAATCCAAACATTTTTTTAAAAAACTATCTTTTTCAAAACACTTCATCTTGAAAAGGAAATTTTAGATGAAGATTTTCCCCAGTTAGCAAAGGTTATTGAAGAGCAGAATGATATATGTGAATCATTTGAAGAATACGCAGCTGTTGTAGACATATTAATTGGAGAATACAATGAAAGGTTTGCTCACTTTGAGAATCATGACATCACACTCAAATTAGCATTTCAGCCTCACCTAGTTGATACCACCAAGGCATCTAAAGAAGCACAGATGGAATTGATTGAGCTCTCAGCAGATATTTTAAAGTCATTTTCTGATGCTAAGAAAGATCCAATTGAAATATGGAAAAATGCAGTAGAATACCCACACCTTTGGCAACATGCCCCAAAATTGCTTTCTTGCTTTTGAACCACTTATTGCTGTGAATCTACATGCTCCTACCTAACCCAAATCATGATGCCCTTAGGGTCACAGATAACTGATACCCATCTAGAGGATCAACTGAAACTGTGGATTTCTCTGCTGCAACCAAATACTCAAATGCTTTCCAACAAAAAGCAGACATAACAAAGTCATTGAAAAGTTAGTTAACTTTAAAATTAACTAATAGTTTTTAGTTTTTGAAATTATTAAGTACATAGCAGTTAGATTTTTACAGAATAATATACATTTTTAAGTATATCTAATTGAAGTTTCTTGAATGCAGACTTATTTGATTACAGCTAGATTAATGTGGCCTTCCAACGTGAAAAGCTTCCCCACCCCTGGTCTAGTTATCAAGATGTATCTTTCTGTGAACATACTTAGGTACAGTGCTCAATTAATTTCCAGTTATTCCTAATTATTTTTTGACACAATTATATGTATGATGCATTGGTAGAACTAGCATCGGGCAAATACAATAGGTTATCATCTCTTTTTGAATGCCAGTTAAGGTAAAAGATAAGACAGGCTTCCTGAAATTGTTTTGATAGAGAACTGGTAGAAATTTGCCCAAGTGACACAGACCAATAGGCATAAAATGTCAACTGCTTCAAAACAATTGGAAAACTTAAAAATGAAAATACCCTCCTTTAGGTTGCCTGCTGAAATCATCTTGAAACTTCATCTACATTGGGGGGAGGACGGTTGGGTGGAAGTAGGAGGTGGCTTACTGTTTTTCTTTTTAATACCATTAGGACAAATTTGAAAAAATTTTGACAGAAGGTGTATGGATTTGGATTGATGTGATGGATTGATGTGATAGCACCTCTAGTGAGACAGTAGATTGGTGAACACGACTGGGATTTGTAGGATTTATTTTGGAGGGAGTAGGTTCATGACTCAGAAGTTGTTAATAATGGCAGTTTGGGGGTTTTGCTGTTAGGATTCCAATATGCTCTGTGTATCTCCACTCCTGACTGAAGATTACCATCTTCTCTTATTTATTGGTTGATCTGTTTGAACTGATAATGGGAAAAAGGAGTTTAGTATGGGATGGGACAGAAGGAAAGTAGAAAGGGGTTTAAATCTCTATTCTGGCTGGATCTTCATCACTGTGACAGTGAGCAATTCAGTTAACCTGGTTAGGAAAATCTGTCACAACAGATAATATTCTATCAGGTGAAAGAAAAGAACCGGAGTGCATTTGTTAAACCAAAACATGGGGTCAGCTTGAATGTGCATGAAAGGTGTGTGTCTTGGGTGGTATCAGAACTGTATATAGTATATGCGTGACCATAACCTTGGCTAGGAATTGGCAGGGTATACAAATGATCATGGGAATTAGTGGAGTGTACATATAATTTGAAGTGTTTAATTTATCATTTTCTCAAAACATTTATGAGTTTATCAAATATTTATTGAACATGGTGATAGCATAATGGTCACCCAAAGATGTCCTCATTCTTATACCAGGAACCTGTGAATGTTACTTCATGAGGCAAAAGGGACTTTGCAAATAGGATTAAATTAAGGATCTTGACATGGAGAGATTATCCTGGATTACCTGCGTGGGCCTGATGTAATTACCAGGGTCCTTATAAGTGATAGAAGGCGACAAGAGATTCAGGCTCAGAGGAGACTTGATGATGGAAGAAACAGAGTCAGAGTGGTGTGGTGTGAGTAACACTTGACCAGCACTTGCTGGCTTTGAGGATGGAAGGTGGCCATCAGCCAAGAGATGAGGGTGGCTTGTAGAAGCTGGAAAGAAGGCAAAGAAACTGATTCTCCCCTGGAGCCTCTAAGAAGGAATGTAGCCCTGTCTGCCTCTGAAGTTTAGTCCTTCTGATCTCCAGAACTCTAACATAATAAATTTGCTTTATTTTAAGCCACTAAGCATGTGGTAATTTGTTACAGCAGCAACAGGAAACTAATACTAACACCCACCAGTTCTCAGGAACTGTCCTAGACACAAAGAATAACACAGAGACGAGAGAAGCCCATCTCTGTCCTTGTGGAGCTTGCAAGTTCAACTTGCCCATTCAACTTGCCCATTTTATTTTGCCCATAAAGAAATTAAGCCCAATAGAATGAACATGATTTTCACACAGAAAATCAGCCTTGATTATCACTTCAGGGGTCTTTCCACTGCATCTGTACCCTAAGAATAGATAGAAGGGGAAAAATAATAATCACATCCTTCCCCTGCCCAAAAACCTTTGTGTGTTTCGCTTAGGGCTGCTGTCCTCTGACTAGAGCAGGAAACAAACAGCTTAATGCCAATCTAATCATATTTACTTAGAAAGGGTCATCTATACAATAGATTTTTGCTTTCGCATTCTGAAGAGCTGGAACTACCTCCAGCCATTAAATCAAAGGAAGGTGGCCTTTTCTCTCAGGCAGTGGTTCTTAATCCAAATGAAGGAACTATGTCCTGAAGGAGTTAAGTCCCATAAATAAAGGGACACAGCTGTAGAAAGAGAGCCCTTCTAGAATTTGAGTTTCATGACTTCCTTTCAGTCCCTTGCCCTTTCTCCCCACACTAGGGTGCACTGGTTACAGCTGCCTTTTCAGAATCTGAAATAGGAATCAAGAGCCTTTCACTAACCTACTTCCCAGCACACGTGTGGATTACAAAGGAAAATTAATGTGTAAAGAAACTCTCTGGAAACTAGGGGAGCCATGTTAGTCCTTTTGCTACATTATCTGGCTGGTCTCACTGTTGGTGTCATTTTCAAATGTGGGCTTGATTTAATAGAGACAGCCAACAACTGTGGATCTAATCAAATGGGGCTTGAAGTATATAACTTTGCGTGTGGTGGAGCTACAAGAAATATTTTCAAGTTTTGGAGTGGACTGACAGGAATAAGGCAAAAAGTATTCAAAGGAAACGGGAAAATCATGCTGAGGGGTCTTGTTTTTTAGGTCTGTTATAGTCACTTCATGAGGTATTGCAGACGATTCATTATGATTTATCACACTGATACTCTTAGATTGGATGAAGCCCAAACACAACTGAGTTAGATGCATATTAAATTACCTCTTACTTAAGAGGAGGGTGGTCTTACCAGGGCAGGATGGAGCTCATTAGCAGGCTGAGAACCTTTTCTTAACTCTTCATTATCTGGTTTCATATTATTCCTGGCTCCCCGCGATCAGTAGGCACCTTTCTTTTTTTCGGCTCTTGGAGAAGTGCACTAGGCACTTTTTTCTCACCAGCCACTAATTCCAAAGATAAAACATTCATTATCACTAGTCTATAAACAAAACACAGATTACTATGAAAACAGCTCCTATTCTTTATGTAAAATCATTGTTTTCCTTTTTAGAGAAAAGAAAAAATACTGTCTTTGTTTACTTTTATTTAGATTTATACGAAGCAAAATATTCCACTTTATTATAATTGACACATATATTGGGTGCACTCTAACACATGTGTTTGGGGATTTATGATCACACTTTTTCTAGCTGACCAGCACTATCACCCATGTAAATTCGATGAAGGACATGGTTCAGGACAGGATTCTGGCAACAGATGGTCTTTAATATGCTTCTAGACTCTTTCTCCAGAATTGTGAACTTCGAACTCTGTGTAAATACCCTTTAATTTGTGCATCCTGGGTCTTATGATTAAAAATAGGTTTTCTCTTGCGAACTGAGAAAAATCCCTAAAGTGCTATAAATTTAATAATTTTGTCACCCCCGCAAATTTTTATTCACACACTTTTTTTTGCCTCTTGGCTTATTATTTTGTCCTTTTATAAACCAGCTCAGGTTGAACTCTGGGGAAGTTTATTCCCATTTGTCTGTTGGTCTTCCAAGTACACATAAATGTTGTGTGAAGAGGGGATTGACCTCGGCTTAGAACTGAACCCACCAGGATAGATTTCTGTCCCTCTCCACACCGTAGCCACTCTCGGTCTTCGGGTCTCTTGTGAAACATCAAAGACTCTGCAGCGGACAAGGCAAAGGTGTACAAATTGGGGTCCGATTGAGACTCTGGATTGGATAACAATCACAAAAAATCAGTTTGTCCTTGTCTCTCACATAGCTTTTACAGCAAGCACTTAAACCCAGTTTTTTCTAGTCCTTCTCAGTACTTCAAAGTAGCTGTTTATCAGTAGAACCACCAAACTAGACACAGATTTTAGAGGTCACCTGATTCATTCCGTGCCTTAGGTACAAGCATATCCAAGTAATTCCAGACAGATAAAAAAGAGACAAATCTTCATCAAGACCATTTCTGCCTTGGTGTCACATTGCTCTGTTGGGTATAGGACTTCACTGCCTATTTGCTTCCCCAAGGTCTGTCTTTACCACATAGTTGCAATGTGAGGAAGGACCTATTCTTGCCAAATTCTTTTATTTTCTTATTAAATTTAGAACAGTCCAACTGATTCCAAGCACTGTCACAGCTGGCAAAACCACCACAGTTACTCAAGAAAACCATGTGAAGAGACTGTGTATAGTGGAACACTTTAAGGTTTTTTTTTTAATGGTCCCCCTATAATTTCTGACCTAAGTGGCTTAGTAATGATCTAATGCAGGCTATTCCATGAGTCTTTGGGTGGATCCTCTGAATGTAGATTTATTTTACCAGCAGGGGATTGTTGAATGACATATGAAGACTGCCTTTTCTCCTCCTTTTCTGACCTCCTCAAGCACAAAACCTGAATCCTACAAATTCAGAAAGAAATTGCCCATATCAGGACACAGATCTATCATGCAATTGTTTTTAGACATTCTTGCCAATTCAACAGTTCTGAATCCTATTAGCCTATTTATTATGGTGCTTGTAAAAAAAGGAATACCTGATAACTGAATTCTTCTCTTGGATTCTGTAGCTGAAGGCCATTATTGCCTTTTTCATATGGCTGAGGGAGGGATCATAGACTAAGAAGCTGGCGCTCTTTTTACATGATTACTCTGTCAAGGGCGAGGGGGAGGTACCATATTTCTGAATGCTGTGTTTGCCCCCTTTGAGAGGACTTAGTACTTTTTCAATAAAAATAAATTTAATTTGTGGCTACACTTCAAGCAAGACGGTTTGATGGTAAAAGTGGAGCAGCCCCAGCCCTGGATTTAGAGAAGTCGTGTGGCTGGCTGCCTTCGCGTCACTTTCATGTGGTTGGGTGAGCCATTCTCAGAAACCCCAAGTGTTTTTGAAGATACTAAACTGGAGACATTCACAATTCTTCCCTCCCTTTTTGCTATTAATCCTTCATGTTTTAACAAGCACTGAAGTTCATGCTGCCTACACTCTTTCCTGTCACATTGGAACTCTTTTTCTTCTCTTTGGAATAATCTGTTCTCTCCAGTTCATACTCTGGTAAATCAAAGGGGTGGATGTCAACACACACCACATCCAAATATCAACTTCCTTTTTGTAATTAAGCAGGATTTAGACATTTGATTTGAATAAAGCTGGTGCTTTTTAACATACAAAGGCAATCCATATATTCATCTCTTCCAATTCTTTTTTGTCCCTATAAAGCAAAAGTTTGCCTTTAGCTCATACCACATCTCTGTTCCAGCCTAGGCATAGAAACCTGGGTTTCATATTTCCTAAAAAAGAGACAATAAGATTTAGTAAACTGTTGAAAGACAATACTGAAAAGGCTTTCTCTGACCCTAACATGTTTCAGTGAACATTATTATATATGCACCTTTCTTAATCCAGAGTAAAATTTTTAAATAACAAATTTAATACTACTGTGTTATAATTCCCTTTTACCATCTGAGTTCAATACTTCAAACTTTTGAATCTTTTTCTCATTTTGTTTGGGTCCAGAATGTTTTGGAGGACAAAACATTCTGTTTGTTCCAACTTAATAGAAAGAAAGAAAGAAAGAACAAACCCAAATCAAGGGACAGTCTACAAAATATCTGACCAGTATGCCTCAAAACAGTTAAGATCATCAAAAATAAGAGAAGTCTGAGAAACTGTCACAGTCTGGAGAATCTTAAAGGAGACATGATGGTTAAATGTATTGTGGTCTCCTACATGGGATCCTGGGAAAGGAAAAGAACATTAGGTAAAAAGTAAGGACATCTGAACAGTGTGGGCTTCAGTTAGTAATAATGTGTCAATATTGGTTAATTAGTTGTGAAAAATGTAATAATTAGGACCATGTCAACAGTAGGGAAGACATTGTATAAGGTACATGAGAACTGTACTATCTTCGCAACTTTCCTGTAAATCTAAAGCTATTATACAAATTTATTTTTAAAAATTTGTACTGATTTCTCTACAAAGATTTCTACAAATTTCTCTGTTACTATTGGTGATGGTTGAAATAGGAGTAAGAACCACTTTTTCCTTCACAAACAAAGTTTGTAAGGAAAACAAACATTCCTTTTACAAACTGGGAAATAGAAATGTCCCAGCTGCTCTGCAGTATAGCACATGGTGGCTCATACCTAGTGTGACACTCAGCGCAAGGCAGGTTTTCAGTGCATCATGTGGTTGATGATCTGAGGTGGTTACTTCCTAAGAATGACTTTGCATTTTTAAGAACTTGTTACCAAGATTCTCCTCCTTGCAGCTGTTGGGTAGTTAGCTAGAATATCCAAAAGTTTTCTGTGTGTCTAAAGGGCTCATTTTCGCCCTGATTATTTGGTAGTGTATTGCGTTTTAAAGCTCTATACAGCCTTTCCAGGTACAGATGAGGGTAGAATGAACCTCAAAATTTTCATTCATGTTTTTGAACTTTTTCCTGAACACAGGTTATCCTTTAATTCCCAAAATGTGGCCATTTTGCCCAAGATGATTCTATTTCCCAATGAAACAATTGTTCTATTGTTTAAAAAAAGTATACGTATTATTTCATGTTTCTTAGGTTCGGAAGAATATTCCCTAGGTCTTGTGTTTATGTCTCTAGGTAGGAAGTTTCTTTTTTTGTTAAAGCACACAGGGGCACTATTCCCTTTTCACAGTACTTAATAACAAATCACGTGATTATTTGGGGGGAATAGACACACTCATTTAAAAAGAGCATATTGGATTGTAATGGCATTTTTGGTTTGGGTGCCTAGTGACAAGATGAAAACAAAGCATTTTCTTCCAAAGCAGGGACAATAAATACAGAGCTTACAGGAGTGACCGGGTTTCCCAGCTGCTAGATGTTCAGTAGACTCTCCTGAAAGGATTAATTGGTCCCAATCAGTCCTCAGCAGGAAGTACCCACCTCATGGTAAATATCATTACAATTGGTACTAATTAGCTCTGTTGTCACCTGTCACAACTGATAGGTTGTGGGCTGAGTGAGGTGAGCAAACTCCATACCAACAACAGAAACTCAACTGGAGAGGGATCAGAGACTCGCTGCCAAGGCCCCTGCAGCAGGCAGGGAGCCTCAAGCCCTCTCTTCCATGCGGGGTTGCATGAAGCTCAGTCTGTGACTGCCAGTCTCACGGAGGTGTGGAAGTCAGAAGTGTGGTGCCCAGGAGGTGGGATTGTGTATCTCAAAGAGAAAAGGCACCTGCATTCAACTGATGCAAATTTTCACGGTATATTGGCTTCAAAGTCAGCTAGTCTGTAGTTCAAATCTAGGCTTTGCCACTTACTATTCTTTCAATCTTAAGCCAGTAGCTTTAGTTCTCTGTGTCTGGGTTTCCTAATCTGAAAAAATGGAGGCAAAATTACCCACCTAATAGGACTGATGTAATGATGCTTGACACTTAGTAATTGCTCAAAAATTTTGGAATGCCCCTATAAAGAAACAGCCATATACCTTGGGGTAACAGTGATAATGTTCATTAGCCTTGCTAACAACAAACAAGAAAATGCCCAGATGTCCAGTGTCCCCATGGAAAGTGGTGCTAAAGAGAAGTTGGGACCTAAACCATTTTTTTTTTGTTATTTTCTAAGAGCCTAATCATTTCAGTAGTGAGAAGATGTGAAGAGAGATGTAAAAACTAGCAAATAACATGAAAGGAAATTAAGCAATGGCACTATGGCAGAGAATCACATCATATGTTTCTCAGCTGGACTGGTTATGAAATGGCATGTGACCCCATAAAGGAAATGTCCCAGGCACACATTGATGCAGAGGGAAACTCATCCCACAATGATGTTTGGTCCGTACTCCACTAATTAATTGTTTTTGAACTGGGTTTTCCAGTTTTCTAGGTGCTTGTTAAATGTACAGACCACCAGGCTTCTATCCTGGAAATTCTAATTCAGTGGCGCCCGGCTGGGACCCAGGAATCTGTGTTTTTTTGCTTATCTGCTTATTTGTTTTAATTGATATGTAAAAAGTATATGTATCTGTGGTGTACAATATGATGTGTGTCTGCGTATATAGTGGAATGGCTAAATCAAGCTATTTAACATATACTTACATACTTTTTTGTAGTGAGAACAAGTAAAATCTATTCTTTTAGCAATTTTCAAATATACGATATATTATTATTAACTGTAGTCACAATGATGTACAATAGACCTCTTGAACATATTCTTCCCATTTAATCGGTATCTTGTACTTTGGCTAACATCTCCCCAGTCTCCCTATTCCCAGCCTCTGGTAACCATTCTGTGTTGTTAATGAACTCTCCAAATATTTTTTTATTCAGATAAGCTTCAGAAACATTGTTTTATAATAGTACTTTTCACACTTGACTGCAAAATATTGATACCTGAGTTCCACCCTCAGAAATTCTAATTGGTGTGGGATGTGGGGTGAGCATTGGGGATTTTTTTTAAAGCTCTCCAGTTGATGATAAGGTACAGGCAAATTTGGAATAACACTGATTTAGAAAATAGCCTCAAGGGAACCTGCAAATGATAAATAAATAATAATCAAATACAAAGTCACATCACAGAGCAATAGATTCCAGCTCTAATTCAAGGTGTGAACGGGTTGTCAAGAATAAGAGCCCAAAAGAGTTAGACCACATAACAAATGCTGCAATAACACTTCTAGGGGATAGTTTCCAAACCTAGATCATCAGGACAGGACCAAGAATTACTGTGAGGATCATTTTGGAAAGATTTATTGAGCAAGACGAGTCCTCGGGACCTTCACTGTCTATGGAGATGTTTCTTCAAATGGCGAAGTAGTCATTCTTATTGTTCATCAAAATCTTTAAACTACATTAGCTAATTCAAATCTTCCAATAGTCCCCAGGGAAAAGAGGCAAAGAAAATGCCCTATTCCATAGGTAAAGCAAGAGCTATCATGCTCATATTATGAATTAAAAATTAAGGCTTAGACACTTCATACCCATTCAGATAGCTACCATTAAAAACAAACAAACAAAAACAAAACAAAAAAACCCCCAGAAGATAGCAAATGTGGAGAAATTGGAAGACTTGTGCATTGGGGGTAGAATGTAAAATGGTGCCCCTGCTATGGAAAACAGTGTGGTGATTTCTCAAAAAATTAAAAGTATAACTACCCTGTGACCTAGCAATTTCATTTATAGGTATATACCCAAAAGAATTAAAAGCAGTACCATGTTGTAGTTTTGTTAAAAAAAAAAAAAAAGAATTGAAGGCAGAATCTTGGAGAGATATTTGTACACCCATGTTCATAGCAGCGTTATTCACATAGCCAAAAAGTGTCCACTGGATGAACAGATAAACAAGTTGTGATGTACACATACAATGGAATATTATTCAGCCTTTAAAAAGGAAGGAAATTACAACACATGCTATGACATGGGTAAACCATGAGGACATAATGCTACATGAAATAAGCCAATCGCAAAAAGAAAAATACTATATATTACTTGTACAAGGTACCTAGAGTAGTCAAATTCATAGAGACAGAAAGTAGAATGGTGGTTGCCAGAGGCTGGTGCAGGGCGATGTGGGGTGAGGGAGGAGTGAGGAGTTAGTGTTTAATAGGTACAGAGCTTCAGCTGGGGAAGGTGAAAATGTTCTGGAGATGGATAATGGTGATGGTTACACAACAATGTGAATGTGCTTAATGCCACTGAACTGTACACTCGAAAATGGTTAGAATGGTAAATTTTATGTTGCATTTCATCAAAATTGTTTAAAATAAATAATTTGAAAATGTGCTCCATAAAAGGCAAACAAATAAACAACTTAAGGCTTAGAGGATTCATGCAGCTAGTAGGTGTCAGAGCAGAAAGTCAGTTCTTGGGATTCCAGGTCTGCCAGTCCTCCCTTTCCACCTCAGTGCTCCTCAGGGAGCAGGAATGGAAGGTGATGTTCAGGAAGAAGGAGAGAGGAATGAATAATAGTCTGAGGAAGGGGTTATCCAAGTAGTCCAGACAGTTGTCCTGAAGATAGGAAACAAGGTTGGTAAGTTCCATGAGGTCAGTAACATGTCTGCATACTCACTTCTAAAAATTAAGATATATTTTACATACCCTTTTAAATTAATTTACCCTTTTAAAGCATACAATTCTATGGGTTTGTTTTTTTTTTTTAAAGAATATTCACAAAGTTGTACAATCAGCACTGTCTACCTCCAGGGCATTTTTATCACCCCAAGAAAAAACCCCACATTTTCAGTAGCCATTCCTCATTCCCTCCACCTGCAACACCAGGCAACCATTGATCTGCCTAACCTCTGTGAAGTTGCCTATTCTGGACATTTTGTATCAATGGAATCATATAATATGTGGCCTTTTAGGACTTGTTTCACTTAGCATAATGTTTTCAAGGTTCCTCCACGCTCTAGCACGCATCAGTACTTTTTACCTTTGCATTGCTGAGCAATGTTCCATTGTATGGATATACAACATTTTGTTTGTCTATTCCTCACCCGATGGACATTTGAGTTTTTTCCACTTCATGACTTTTTTCCATTATGAATAATGCTGCTACGAACATCAGTGTACACGTTTTTGTGTAGACAGATGTTTTCAATTATCTTGGGTACATAACTGGGAGTGGAATTGCTGGGACATACAGTAACTATGTTTAAGTTTTTGAGGAACTGCCGGACCGCTTCCAGAGGGGCTGCACCGTTTGACATTTCCACCAGCATTGTAATGAATGTTCCTATCCCTCCACACCCACACCAGCACATACTTCCCTTTTTAAAAAATTTCTAGCCATCCCAGTGGGTGTGAAGTGGTATCTCATTATGGTTTACACAATATTTTTTGTATTCGTAGCCCACAACCCAGGACTAGGCCCATGATGGGGTCTCCATAATGAAAGGCATGAACATTCTAAGGTATTCTACGAAAGATCATCAGGATGATTGGTTTCTAATCTTTGGCAAATCAAATTTTAGAATCAGCTGCTTTCTATTTTTTGGTATAAACTGAGTCAAGAAGTAGCAGGTATACTGCCTCAGTCTTGGCTCCTGGTCATCCCGCACTAATGGGGTGATAACTTTCAGTAGATGGTTATTTCTTTTAGAGTTTAGAAGAATGGTGTGTGCAAACCGGGGCAGAAATGCAGAGAGAGGAAGGGAGAGTCCTAAAGAAAATAGGACCCTTTCCCTTCATCTCAACTAAAGTTAAGTGTCCAACTCATGGCTCATGTTGGCTTGACCACATCACACCTTCCACGTCCTGAGCTCCCTGTGCTACATCATTGCCTGTCAGAGGGGTTTTGCAAACCAGTGTTCTCTAATTACACGTGTTTCCATTAACAAAAGAAATAGCTTTGTGGGTATCTTAGGTACTTGCAGAAATATATACTAGTTTACTAGTAGCCAGAAGCATCTGATCTGTCTGCTTCACGGCCCTCTGACAGTGAAGCATGTGCTTTTAGGCAAATAAAATGTCAGCCACCATTAAGCAGCATATGGCAACAATATGACCCTTCCCTCCCTGGGGACCAGCCTCTCCCCAGAAGAGATGGTACTTGAAATAGGAGATGCTTCTGAGTGCAGGACGCCTATCCCTCCCAGCCAGGCATGATGGCTGAGGAGTGGGCAGAATGCCCCACACCAGAGGACACGGGCAGTCAGATCGAACATGAGCCTAGGGGCCAGCTCCTCAGCCAGGAGTGACCAAAGGCTGTCTGCCTGGGCACTTGGGTCTGTGTTTAAGAGGAAGTACCACCCCTAAACTGCCTGGATTATCTCTACAAAATAGAAAACAGCCTCCACGGCCACTTACCGAGGGGTCTGGGCCGACTTGAATTGAACGTGGGGGTGTGCAGCGAGTGAAGGCCAGCGTTGCAAGTGGAGTCTGCACGGCTCTTGTCTCTGTGGAATTCCCTCTTAATGGGGTAAAATAAACTGATGTCTCTTGAAATAGATGATGAGGATGTGAACCCCGGTTAGCGGGTCAGCTCGTGTGCAAGTGAACAAACCTGTGGCAATATGGACAAGGAGGAGGCCTGCCTTTGTAGGGGCAGCCAGTAACCGGGCAGTCTGCTGAGGATTCCAAACTAAACCAAGTTTCCTCAGGAGCCTGTGGGCTAATGCATCTGCGGAGAACGCCAGAAATTGTCGCTAGAATTGGCTTGGTCCTCAAAACGTAGTCTCAAAACTTTGCTTGTCCTAAGTTGGGGGAACCATATTATGCAAATAATCAAAAATGTGCTGCTTGCCCCCTTGGAAGTAGTGGTTCCTCATGCAGCACTGTCTTTTGTGTTATACGTGTAGGAATATAGTCCATTGGGTTCACCAGTTTCTTTTTAGGGTTTGGGGTTTTTTTTTTTTTTTTGGTGATGTAGGTTTTTGTTTTTATTTTTAATTTCAATACATTAAGGGGGTACAAATGTTTTTGTTACATAGATACCTTGTATAATGCTTAAGTCAAGGTTTTTGGTGTGTCCGTCACCAGAATAGTGTGCATTGTGCTCAATAGATAAGTTTTTATCCCATACCTCCCCTCCCACCCTCCGCTTTCTTGGTTTCCAGTGTCCTTTACATCTCTTTGTGCCTGAGTGTACCCATCATTTAGCTCCCAGTTATTAGTGAGGACATACGGTGTTTGGTTTTCCATTCCTGAGATACTTCACTGAGGATAATGGTCTCCAGTTTCAACCAACTTGCTGCAAATGACATTATTTCATTCCTTTTTATGGCTGAGGAGTACTCCATGGTATATGTACACCACATTTTCTTTATCTGCTCATAAATTTATGGGAACTTGGGTTGGTTCTGGGTTCACCAGTTTTGCATCAAGTTTTTAACATATGAGTTTATCATATTTCTGGGCCCCTGATTTGACATGGCCATAGCAATGCAATCACTAGCCTTATAAAAACAAAGTTCGACTGTAGTGTCAGGAAAGCTTACTTTGATTAAACAGTTAACATTGTCCAAAAATTCTCACCAACTTTATAATTATTTTCCGCTCATGTAAACTACTTGATTTGAATTTTCAAAGGCCATACATTATTCTTCAAACTAATTCTAAGGTTATAACATTTTAAAGGGTAAAATAAAATAGGTAAAAAGTTAAAACTACAAAAATGTCTATATGCATATGCATTCTTATAGAGCCAAAAATATCGAGATAAGGAAACTTCTTGTTTCCGATTAATTTTGTCTAAATTTTATTAATCACAGTTTAATAATTCTTTATTTTAACACTGACTAAATCAACACAAAAATTTAATTCTATGTTATTAAGTTATGAGAAAGTGTCTAAGAAAATGATGAAAAACTTAAAAATAACATTAGTGTTATTAATGTTTGTCATAGAATTTGTCTTTAGAAAAATGTACTGTTAAAAATGAGGACAGCCGGGCGCGGTGGCTCACGCCTGTAATCCTAGCTCTCTGGGAGGCTGAGGCGGGCGGATCGCTCAAGGTCAGGAGTTCGAAACCAGCCTGAGCAAGAGTGAGACCCCGTCTCTACTATAAATAGAAAGAAAGAAATTA
>CAUYRT010008563.1:0-19378 GCA_963574885.1 Lepilemur ruficaudatus | reverse complement strand
TTAAACCCAAAGTAAGCAACAGTAAGGAACTAGTAAAGGTAGGAGTCGAAGTCAAGGAAATAGAAAATAGAAGAACCATAAAGAAAGTCAGTAAAACCAAAAGCTGATATTTGAAAATACCAATATAATTGCAAACTTCTAATCAAACTGAACAAAAAGAGATGTAGAGAGGGGGAGGAAGGGAGAGAGAGAGAGAGAGAGAGAGAGAGAGAGAGAGAGAGAGAGAGAACACACAAGTTAGCATTATTAGAAAGGAAAGAGGGTGTATTATTACAATTCCTACAGAAATTTTCTTTAAATTAAGTAGGATATTACAAACAACTTTAAGTAAATAAGTTTTACAACTTAGATAAAATTAATAAATGTTTTGAAAGATATTGTTTCATTGAAAGAAATAAATTCATACTTATAGGCCTTACCCACAAAAAATTCCAGGCTCAGATGGCTTCATCAGTGAATTTTATCAAACACCTATGAAGATAATATCAAGTTCACACAGACCCTTAAACAAAATAGAAGAGGAAAGAACACTTTCCAATTCAAAGCATGAGGAAAGAATAACCCTGATACTAAAACTATACACAAGCATTACAGAAACTTAGGAAATTAAAGACCAGTATCACTCATAAGCATAGGCATAAAAGTATGTTAAAAATATGTTTCTGAGCCAAATTTATTAATTTATTGAAAGGGTAATACATTGTATTATATCTAATTATAGTTTAGTTCAAGAATGCAAGATGAGAAAAGTAGTTGGGGAGCGGAATTAGGGGTCTCAATAGGGGAAAGGAATTCCTCAAAAACTGATTTATGTGATTAACTGTGCATCTCGGTAAATTCACTAATAATCATTTAATTGTACACTTAAAATGGAGTAAAGGCATGATATGTAAAGTATACTTCAATAAAGAAAAAAAAATCAAACAAAATAAAATTTAGCATAGGGCTGGTTCTCAAAACATTCACCTCCATTCGTCTACCTTTCTCTATGCTGTTGTTCATGCCTCTTCCCCTTGTACCGTCCTTATTTCAAACACACTCCTCTTGTTTCTTGCCCTGACTTGGCAGGCCTCCCTGTTCAACAGTGAGAAGTTTGACAGTCACTTGACAGACAGTACATTTCATACAGAGTATATCACTGTACAAGAATCTGCCCACATACAACCAGGAAATCAGGGAACGATGGCCATCCAACATGGAAGCCCCATTGGTTCTTGCGCAGTTTTTCTCAGCGTATTTTATGTTGTGCCACCAAGATCCACACACGCGGGTGGGTGAGCAAGCCAAGGAGGAGTACAGCACTGCACCCACCACTGCCCCTTTAGACCACCCTCTTCCTTTTGGCTCTATCTGGCTACATGCTTGGTTTCAAAAGCATTTATGACACATTTCTCTTGGCTATTTGCACAAAACAAACAAGCAAACATCAGAGGAGGAACCAGAACCATCTCATGCTCAGCCTGTCACTGCTTCCCCGCCTGCAAATTCTGGTGCTAATGTCCCTCTGACTTTGTTTCCATAACTCAGCCAACTCATTACTTCCCTATGGACGCTTCCATCGAGCTACCTTCTCCTTCATGTTTTGAAGATAATGTCTGACACTTACTGTGTTATTTCTTTATTTCTAGGGAAGTTCACGTGTTTTTACAGTTGTACTAGTATTTTTAATAAGACTGCTATTGTTTTGGTTAGTACTTAATTAGAACGTAAAATGTTTTGAGTGGTTAAAATGTTTTGAGTGATCTGTTCCAATTCTATTTTCCTCCAAATGCCAGCTATTTTTAGTGTGTGATTTTTCAGAATGAGAATTTTTTTAAAGGAACACATGTATTATGCTGTAATAGAAAAGCCCATATTTTCTTTTGTTGTGTGGATATTTTTTATATACTGAGGCACCACAAATTGATGGCCTTATTTGACTCTATTAAAATCAAACTCAGCACCTTATCGCCATGGTTAAGAATGGTGGAACAATGTCCACCAAAGATACTACCAAGGGGGCAAATCATACTACTTTTCATAAATATGTTTAATAAAATGCTTCTAAACATAAAATAGTTTATCAAATACAGCACTGAAATAACTCTATGCAGTACTGGCCTATCTCTACAACTTCAAGCAGCTTTCGTTTTATTATGTAAAATGATTCCATTTTTAAATCAGCTAAACTTCCAAGTAAGCAAAGACATTGCAAGAAGAGCTTCTTTAGCTACACAACCTGTCACATGAGTAACCAATTTTCTGGGTAAAGAAATACGTTTAAATATTTCAAAATTTTCTTCCTCTTACCCCTAGCATAATGAGTTGATGATAAAATGAATCAAAAGACATTTATTCCTTGATATGGGCAAATGACAATCTTTCTAGGCTTCAGTTTCCTTATAGGAAAACAGAAATTCTAAGAAACTGAATAACTACTCCATCAATTTTATGAGGTTATTATAAATATATACACCTTTCTATGCATAAATACTTCCAGTATATGTGTGTGTATCATGTGTGTATGTATATGTATGTGTGTGTGTGTGTGTGTGTGTGTGTGTGTGTGAAAGTACTTGAACCTGTAGGTTCTCTAATCTTGGGATTGTATAGTGCTCTGATAAAAGAACATATTAACATCATTACTGAATCTTTACCCCAGCCACGTCTAGCAAATTGTCTTGCACATAATAATTATTCAATAAATGTTTGCTAAATTAAACTGAACCATATGCATAATTAATCAAAGTCAGAGTCTCTCAATTAAGTTGTTTAAAAGAAACTAGATTTATTCCTGGAGAGCAAATAGATTGTTCTTAAAATAAAACAAGAAACTTATATTCCAAACAAAGCTTGAGTCGTATTACTATCTTACAGATTAAAAATAAAAGGCATTGGATAGAGTTCTTGAGTCCGTTAGATTTCCATTTAGTTGTATGGGAACATAGAACCCAAATTACAATAGCTTCAAGAAGATAGACATTATTTTTTTCTCTAATTTAACAGTCTATGTGGGCAGGGCAGGCCAGCACGGTAACTGTAAATGTCAGGGACCCAGGTTCATTCTCCTTTATTGTTCTACCATCATCACCTCTCAGCTTCCACCTACCAGCCAAGATGATTGCTTTCCAGCCAGCAGGAATAATAAAAGAAAAAAAAGTGTACATCCCCTTTCTTTAAGGGCACTTTGCAGATATTACATCCCAGCTGTTTACACCTCATTGGCCAAAATATATCATATGGCCATGCCTAGCAGCTTGAGAAGCTGGGAAATGTAATCTTTATTCTAGAGGCCATGTGCCCGGAAGAATGGGGAGTGCTCTTACTACAGAAGAAGAGGAAAAGAAATATTAAGGATAGAGAGATTTACTACAGTTTTATAAAGTGACAATGAGCTTTGAGTCAAACAAATCAATACAGAGCAAGCAAATTAATTAGTATCTAACAAACTTTCAGAGTAAGACTATCACATGAGTGTTAGGACCAATGCTAGTTAATGAGGAGAGTTAGAACCCATTTCCAACAGATAAACTGCTTTTGATTGAAGCCATTTAAATTCCCATCCCAAATCATTTATACTAAGACTACACTAAGCTACATCAAGTCAATTAAGTAGTTTGACAAAAATAAATTACTGCATAAGACCAGGATTTAAGATGAAAGGAGAGCGCCATTTGAAATGATCTTTCTACACTAATTTAAATGAATAGTTATTTTGCTGGTTGTAATGAAATACGTCTCTCTTCTTACCTTCAGAATAGAGGGAATGCTCTATAGTCACGAATACCGTCCAAATTTAAATGCATCAGGAATAAAAGGATAGGGAGACCAAACAAAGCCCCCAAAAAAGAAAATAATAATAAAATGATTGTGAAAGAGTCTGTGATAGTCCTTAAAGCATTTACAAGATTCTTTAAGAGATGTGGGTTGCCTGTTCCATCCCAACACCCCCAAAAGCAGTTATTTCATAGATTCAAAACAAATAAAACTGAATTTGTTTTTCAATGTGCTATTACCTTACTGTTTGTATTAATTAAGCTTCATCACTACCATCACCCCAAAGGGACAATTATTGAGGTTTCATTCTGACATCCTGATAGCTAAAGATAGAAAGGTAAGAATAAGGAAAAGACAAGAGAAAAATACAAATGGGAGGGAAATAAAAGTACAGAAACTAGAAGCAAAATAAAACACTAGATAGTGAATCAGAGGAGAGGATGAATTCAAAGGAAAATGGGAGAAGCAAGAGAGTAAAGGGAGAGAGCGATGGAAGCAGTAATGAGAACATCAGTGCCTGGCGTTGTACACAGAGAAGGAAGAGAGCAGAAGGCAAAGAAGAGGCTTTGGCAGGGAGCTGGAGAGAAACCCTCTTCACAGGAATGGGACTGGCATGAGGGTCTCTGCATGGGGTGCTCCATCTAGACGACCTTATTTAGTAGGAAAAACTTGATTTGAATGTAACCACCATTGGGTGGACACCAAGTATGTTGCAGCCCTATTTTCACATGACCCAGGTTTTACATATTAAAACACAAAACCTCATGGAGACATTCCACCCACGTCACACAGTCATTAACTCGTAGCTCCAGAGTTGATTTCTTAGGGCATCAGATTTGATCCTTACAATATCATTGGTTAAAACTGATTAGAAGCAGAAACTATTATCCCCACTTCTCACTGAGGCTCAGAGAGAGAAAGTGACTTGTCCATGATTATCTGGAACCTATCTGAGTATCACATCTGCAACTCCTTAGATGTGTTATGGACAAGTCACTTAACCTCCATGAAATCCGTCTGTAATGTAAAAATAATTCATAACAAGTCCACAGGTTCTCATATATAAATGAGAGTATATATGTAAAAATACCTTATAAAGTGAAAAACATAATTTGTCAGATATTTACTAAAACCAAAACGTTCAGTGTAAAAAAATATGCAGAGTTTTATATAAACTGCTGCTTCTTTAAACTATTAGGATGGAAAATGGTGACAAAGAAAGAGGAGGAAGTGGAGGAAGAGCACAAGGAGGAGGAAGAAGAGAAAAGGAAGGAAGGACGGAAGGAAGGGAGTGAGAAGGGAGGGAGGAGAGGAAGAAGGGGAAACAGACAAACCCAATAACAACGGCTAACATTGTGTTACTGTATGCCAGTTACTGCGCTAAGTCTTTGCTCATTTAATCACCATAGCAACTGTATGTGGCAGGTGCTGTTATTACTCCAATGTTCAGATAAGGAAAGTGAACCTTGGAGAGGTTTAGTAACTTGACCAAGTCATACAGCTAGTTAGCAGCAGGGCCTGGATTCAAATCCACACAGTCTGGTACGGTTTAACTCTTATACTGCCTTGATATTAGTTAGCTAGAAATAACAGTCCTGTGGGAAACAGTGAATAACACAACAATTTAATCATAGAGGGAGGAATAAGAAAATATTAGGCCCATCAGCACACCAGCAGGTAAAATCATTATCCCCATCAAGAGATTTGACAAATGTTATTTCAGTGTTCAGTGGCAATAAAGGAGCTCTCAGGAAATGAGAGTAACATTAGTTACTCTGCTAAGGGCAACTAGGGTGCTGCAAGAAGGGGGAAAACCCCCACGAAATTATTTCAATTGCTAACAAAATCACAAATTAATTAACCTATGGAGCTGAGAGTTCACAGATCCCCAGTGGATACTGAGCTAATAAGTAAATGTAAAGCAATTTAAAAATTTACAAAGTCTTTAAAGACCTCCCCATTATTAAAAAGCTAGCTCATAAATACAAACAAAAATAACAGAATTTTGGTTAGACAGAAATCTAAGTGGGCGTATCGTCCATAAGCCCAAACCCTTCCTAACTAAGGACAATCCGACCTCTGCCTTTAAAAGCTCATAGACTCTCCAAAAAAGATACAAAAATTGCCAATAAAAATTTGAAAAGGTGCTCAATCATTAAAGAAATGCAAATCAAGACCACAATGAGATACCACTTCACACTCATTAGGACAACTGCCACCAAAGAAACAAAATAACAAGTGCCGGTGGGCGGAGAAATCGGAACGCTTGTGCTCTGCTGGTGGAAATGCAAAGCAGTGCAGCCACCACAGAATATGGTACAGCAGTTCCTCAAAAAATTAAAAATACAATTACTGTATGATCCAGCAATTCCAGTTTTGGGTGTACACCAAAAGAACTGAAAGCAGAGATCCGACCAGATATTTATACACCCATGCTCACTGCAGTATAATTTATGATAGCTAAAGGCAGAAGTAATCCAAGTGCCCATTGATAAATGAATGGATAAACAAAATGTAGCACATATGTACAAAGGAACGTTATTCAGCCTTTAAAAAGAAGGAAATTCTGGCACATGTTGCAACATGGATGAACCGTGAGGGCATTATACTAGTGAAATAAGCCAGTGACAAAGGACAAATACTGCATGTTTCTGCTTACATGAGGTACCTAGAGTAGTTTAATTCAGAGACACAGAAAGTGGAATGGTAGTTGCCAGGGGCTGGGGGCAGAGAGAATGAGCAGTTGTTGCTTAATGGGTACAGCGTTTCAGTTTGGGAAGATGAAAAAGTTCTGGAGCCGGATGGTGGTGACGATCGCACAGCAGTGTGAATGTACTTGATGCCACTGAACTGTATACTTAAAAAGGTTAAAATGGTAAATTTTATGTCATGTATATTTCACCACAATAAGAACAGGAAAAATAAAGAATAGATGTATTTGTATAAATGTGAAAAAATTATAAAAGCTCATAGAGTAAAATATGTCATTATTCTAGGCATCCAAGATAAATACTAATTACCATTTTATTTACCTTTATCTTCTTTAAAAGTACCTCATATCTCATATGCATACTAAAGAATTTATATCCTAAATGATATATTTTCTGGGATTTGCTCCAAAATAATCAACTGAGGGACAGCCGAAGTGGACAAGTATAAATGAAACAAGTTTTACCTATGCTTAATAATTGTTGACACGATGTGATGGGGACAGGAAGGTCATTTATATTATTTTCTCTGCTCTTATATTTGTTTGAACTGTGCAATAATGAAAACTTCTAAGTACTTATTGTACCTGTACCATACAAAACAGTGTTAAAATATCAAGAGCCAATGAAGAGCAGCAAATTCTAAAATATGATTAAGAAAATTTTAAAAGGAAAATGCTTTTTAAATGCCTTAGATGCTTCCATTTGTAGGGAAATCCAGGTCCTTTTTTTCTGGACACTTACAATTAATAGTTAATATATATGGAAGGGTTCCTACTTATACAAACTTTACATGCACTATTTATGTAATCCTAATAGTAACCTATTATTCACACTCCCATTTTACAGATGAGGAAACTGAGACTCAACAAGGTAGAGTAAATTGACTCATATTAAGTGCATTTTAACCCAGGCAGACTGAGTGCAAATCCTTAAGCTTAAGAAGTATATTACACTACAATTCCATTACTATTTACAAAAGTAGTTTTTATCTTTTCTTGCTAGCTAATTTTGCCACTCTCATCAATCCTCAGTTGCCATAATCAGGGAAGCTTGATTGGCAGCCTATGGAAAGAGATCTTTGTCCCCACCTTTGCCTCATCTGTTTCAGGAAAGCCCTGAAGATTTTCAACATTAGCTTAGCTCAATTTAGTTCATTTACTAAGCACTTACTAAGTGCCAGAGGCTGTTAGACCTTGGGCATTGCGCTAGGCATTCAAAATCATAATCAGAAGATAGCAATCAACATAATATTTACTTTAGAAACCAGATGACCAAAATAAATTACTTTTCATATCACACGGTTCTTCCTCTCTCATGGCATTAATCACTCTATGATGAGATGCTTAACATCTGTCTTTGCCACTGTAAAACAAGCTCCGTGATGGCTCAGACTGTGTCTAGTTGCCCATAAATCCATCCTCAGTGCCGACCACACGCACACCACTCGATACACAGCCAAGGCTGCGTGCGTGTGCAATGAATGGAATTACACTCTGAGTGTCCTGTCCATTAATTTATCTAGACAGCAACACAGTGAAGAGGTAACAGTAGAGTCTTTGGGGCAGGCATTCATTTATGTTATTATTCATTCGTACACTTACGCAACCAATATTCAAGGACACCTATTTTGTACCATTGTTCTAGGCCCTGGGACACATTATTTTAAGGAAAATAGGGCACGTGTAAAAGACCTGGCACATGGTAAGTAAGCACTCAATACTTAACAATAAACCAAAAGTCTAAAAACAAAATACTAAGAGTAAAATTTAGAACAAGTGAGAAAAGGACATTGATTTCCAGAGGAAATACACCTAGACAAGTTCCAAGACAGCAATATTAGTACTAATATGAATTGTGTGTTAATAGTAATATTGGTACCAATGTGTCCTGTCTGTACGGTACTCTACATTTTTTAAATCCTTTGAAATACATCATCTTAACTATTAAGGATGAAAAATTTCCGCAGATTTCTGTACTAGAGAAAACATTTCTACTGAACCAGTTTGGCCGACCTTGAGGGCTGTATGTGGCCAATGAAGGTCACGTAGATTTGTATTGTTCTTGACATCTTCCAGCAATGAGCAAACAGGGGAAATCATGCCAATTGGGCTTCTAAATGACCCACAGCCATGGGGACGCCCAACAAGCAGGGGAAGACTTATCAGGAAGCCCTTTGCAAAGTCTGTTCTTACAGGATAACAAGAGAAGTTAAGAAACTTGCCCAAGCTCACACAGTACTCAGGGGTGACACCGGAATTCACATCAGCCCTACTCACTTGCAGTGTCCTGACTCTCCACCACTACTATCTCGGCATGGGCTGTCGCTTTCCTTTACAAGTTCCGAGACATAAAAAAGAGAATAGTGCTTATAAAAAAAATAGATTCCATTTACCCCAATTTTAAATTCTCAAAAAAGGTTCTGACTACTTTGAATCACTTTTACCCAGAACCTTCTGGTTTCCCCTCACTCTTGTCAGAAGTTGGAAGGGCTCTGATGCATCTCAGAGATGCTACAAGGTAAGGATTAACTGAAATACTTTCCACCACAGCAAATCACCTGAGGCCCTAAAAGCCCCCTGCATGGCATATTCATGCTACACACAGGCTTTTGTCTTACTGAAAGAAAACCACTGTCATCTGACCTTAGGAAGGCTACCCACTCAGACCACCAAAAGTTTCAAAAAAAAAAGGCATAAAGTGAGTAAATAATTGACATCATTTATTATGATATCTACCATTCCCTTATCAGGCTATGGTCTTCCTTTAAAACTTCTGTTGTATCCTTTTTAAAAAATCATGTGCTGAGCCCTACTTTGTTTTAAGCACTGTATGCAAATGTTGAGCTAAGTATAGCACATTCTTTTATCTCTTCTCTTGGATTTGATGCTATTTTTCCAAAGTCCTTTATTCCATATCCCTGTGCTGTCCAATCTAATACCACTAGCCACATGGACTATTTAAATTTAAATTTGAATTAATTAAAATTAAATACAATCTGGCTGGTCACGGTGGCTCATGTCTGCAACCCCAGCACTTTGGGAGGCCAAGGTGGGAAGATCGCTTGGGGCCAGGAGTTCCAGACTGCAGTGAGCTATGATCGTGCCAATGCACTCCAGCCTGGGCAACAAAGCAAGACCCTGTCTCTAAATAAATAAATATAAAATTAAATACAATTTAAAATTCAGGTCCTCACTAACACTCTCCACATTTCAGGTGTTCAATTCCATCATGTGGCTAGCGGCTACTGTATTGGACAGTGCATATATAGGACATTTCCATCACGATAGAAAGTCCTATTGGATAGCACTTCCATAGAGCATCAAATCCTGGGTCTTTATCAGCCCATAGCTTCCAACCAGGATCAAAGAAGAACAAAACTAGTACCAGAACAGGTCAGACTAAGATCCCAGTCTTATCATTCCTGGGGTTTCCTAAAAGTCAAAGGAAAAAGGCAGTTAATTTATTTATAGTGGTTGATTAGACAACCTGGTGTAATCCATGGATGTCCACGGAACAGCTAGCACACTGACTACTCGCTGACACTGAATCACAAACACAAAGACTTATTGCATTTAAAGAGAGAGAGAGAGAGAGATTTCATAGAAAGACAAATAAATAAAGACCCGAGTTCAAGCTGTGTGCCTTTAGACAAATTGTGTTACTTCTCTGATCCTAAAGTTTACAATCTGCAAAATAAAAAAGTAGATAAATTCTGAGTTCTCTTTCACCTCAGAAATTCCTGGATTCTAAGGCTTCATGTAGTTTGCATAATATCCAGGGAACCATGCACATATCAAAGATATACACGACAAGACTTTCAACAGCTTATTAACAAGTAGAAGCAGCTAGCTACATGGGACTAAACAATAAAAGACAGAACACTGTATCATAAAAATGGTATTACCGACGTATCCTACAGAATCTGCCTCTTTACACTACCAGAAAAATATGACTGGAGGTGGTAAAAATGTTTACTTTTTTCCTTTATCAAGAAAAATATGACAACATATTGTACCCTACCTGGCACATACAAGTTGTTTAATATTTTTTATTAAATAGTCATAAGACAATAATAATATTAATTACAACAGCAGGCATTTATCAAGGCCCTAATATATACTAGGTTCTATGCAAGACACTTTCCCGAGGCTATCTCATTTTATCATTGAACAGCCCTATGAAGAGAACATTTTTTTCATCATTTTATAAATAAAGAAACTGACGTGAAAGCAGTTATGTCATTAACCCACAGGCACTCACCCAAACAGTAGCAGAGCTGAGATTTAAATCCAAGACTACCCAATTCTAGTGCACATGCTTCTTCCATTTCAGCACACTGTCCGCCTAAGAAAGCTTTTACTCGCTAATCACCAGAAAGGAGCAAAAATAAGAAGGCTCCTAGACTTCTGGAGAACCCAGCTGACCTCGCAAAGCTGCCATTTTTCTGTGTATTTTTGCAGAAGACAGAATAACAATTCATCTTTCTAGATAGGCCCCTCAGCCAAAATATTTTCTAGTCCAGACCAGGTGGCAATTTCAATGAAGCTAAAATTGAGGTCATGATTGTCTATTAGAGTTCCAATGTCCTGAGACTTTTGTTGATCGAGTTAGACACAGGACAAAGGGAATTAAAAAAAAAAAAAAAAAAAAAGGCAAGTTAAGTCTTTATATTGCTGTGGGCAAGTGGAAGAGAGAAGCGGGCCTTTGGTTCCTAGGGACCTGGGCCCCCACTCCATCATTTAAAATTATTTTACAATGAGGTTGATATTTTGTAGAATAGAAGCCCCCATAACCCTGACATTCAAATGCCTGCTCATCACTGCTGTGAAGTGGGGAGCAAGCGTCACTTGTTTGTGTTGCTTATTTTCCACAATCCTGTTTTCAAGGAGACTTAACGTTTATTAAGTCACTAAACTGTCCAAATCCAAAATATTTCTGTAGTCTCTGCAGTGATCACATTCTGTCACCCACACTGCCTAAAAATACCCTGTTTTCCATCCTTTCAACAGAACCACAAAGGCTATTAGAAGGTAATAAAATCCCTAGAGAGCTTCTCTTTTGTACATTTGCAGTTTCCTCTGATCAATTAGATTCAGAGAGATTGGAGGTGGGAAATGAAAGAAATAAAATTCAGGCCACAAATCCTCATCTTAATCCCACAAATAGCACTGACAAGCAATGATTGGCGAGGAAAGAGCTCAACCCTGGAAGGCTTTCCTGCTCAGAACTCAAGTTAATTATTATCCAAAACTCATCATTAAATTATTACTCATATAATGCTTCTACCTACTTCTTATCAAGAAATATCATCACGGAAATATCATCGATGATGGTTCTATCCTATCTCAGGGCTCATGTCAGCATTTTCGTCACTGAGAGAAAAACAGGTCTGAACATATTTATAGTAGACAACATCCCTTGGTGCAAAAAGTTTCTTTCAAATAATCTGATTTAGAGAAGACACTCCTTTTTAGAATTTTTCAGACATGGTAAGACATTTCTCTTGGTGCCTATCTGCCATCTGAGCCCCTAATTTAAAAATCTGAGGGCTTAAAAAGCATATGGCTTTGGTGATGATCTATTTACACACATTCGTTCCTTTTCTAATGGGCCTTTGTCTTGTTGTCACCTGTAAATATCTTCTAGTAACACGTAGTAAACCCAGACAGACTAAGATAACTAAGGTTCAAAAATGTCAAAGATAACCTGGGCACAGTGGTGCGCACCTGTAGTCCCAGCTACTTGGGAGGCTGAGGTGGGAGGATCACTTGAGCCCAGGAGTTCAAGAACAGCCTGAGCAACATAGCAAGACCTTCTCTCGAAAAAGAAAAACACAAAATTATTTCTTACTATGGGGGTTGACACCCTCAAGGTTGACCAGATTGGCAATTCTGCAGAGCCAAATACCCTGAGTTAATGTAGAAAAATGCCAGCTACCTCACCACTAAGAGACTAGTAATGTCTGTGGCTCAATCCCTTCTGAAGAACAAATCAAGCCACTCCCCTTTCTTGTAGGAATGTTTCCTCAAACAGAACAGACTGACTTCAGAAGTAGTGTTCAATGGCAACACCTAGGCTAAGCCAATCAGTGTAGGTGACCTTCCTAGTGGGGTGTCACCTCCCATTGTGCCTTCACGGAAGAAAGGCCAGGGCCCCCATGTTGCTGTTCCAGAATGAAGCAGTCTTAAGCCATTAATACTAACCTTGCATCACTACCACAATATGATACCAGGTTTAAAAGACTTATCCAAGTGCCTGTGCTTCACGGGAACTCAGACAAGGCTGAGTTCTATTTTCTTCTCCAAAAGACATTGTGTTTTCTTTTGCAACTAAAATGAACAGTAACCTAGTGAAAATTTTATCTTTTCTGGCTTGAAAAGTAAAAAATAAAAAGAAACAAATGGAAGGCAAGAAACTATAGAAAATGAAGAGAGAGGAGGGGAGGGCGGAGAGTGGAATGGAGGCAAGAATGGGAGAAAGAGAAAGGGAAGAGAGGGCGGTGAGGACAGAGGCATAGTGAACTGGTGAGTCTGCTACTTCCCAAAACCTGTACCTTCTAGTAACACACCAAATGAGGAAAACGTTTTCATTTCCTTTTCTGACAGCTGGAGCATAAACGGCTGCTGCCATGATATCAGAAATTATTGGACATGTTTTTGAGCATTCTTGCTAGTGAGAAGGCGGCATTCCAGCTAATTTGAAACCCTGGCCCCAAAGTGCCCTGGAAATTTTGTTTTCCAAATGCATGAATGTCAGCCTCTGGACAAAAAGTGATGTATACTGTCCAGTGGGCAGCGTGCTGGCCAGACACCAGATTTGGAGTGTATCTCCCTGTGCTCTGGGTTCTAGCTTGGTAGTCCTTTTCAGCCAGAGGTGCACAGAAATGGGTTTCATCCAAAACAGACCAAAACTGAAAATAGTGTTTAAGATACATCTACCCAAAACAACACTGAATTCTGACTCGTCACTGCTACAGATTCTTCAAGAAGCTGGTCTGGATGCAAGGCTTGTTGGAGCTAATCGGGTCTCTTCTCAAGGAGGTTGATGATTTCTAGTTTCAATCTAGTTAGGGCCTGTCTGAAGGGAGTCTAACAAGCCCCAGGAATAAAAGTGGTCAAACCTCATAATTTTATGTGTTTTGAAATAAGATACATCAAACAACATAACCACTCTAGTTGAATCATCTGCTTATGAAAAAGCAGCATTATAAATCGAAGAATTAGTAAGGTAAATACTTTGTCCATACATATTTTTAAAACATATCTCTGACATCAAATAGAGACTGCTCATATTAAGCCAAAAAGCTACTGCCAACCATATGAGACTGACTTGCAGGCACCAACCCTGCCTGTGAGGGTTGCCTGTGAGGCAACATTACTGTCACCTGTGGCCTCCACTAGGGTGGCATCTACTCTGCCCAGAGCATCAGAGTTTTATTCACTGCATCTTTTCCATAAACCACTATAGACTTCTGCATGAAAAAAAGATCCCTGGAATTTTTCCATGATTTGAAGGAACTTACATAATTTGTGTGAGGATAATCATGGTGGAGAGAGGCGTCAGACCAACAAGAAATTCACACACCCCAGCTCTTCTGTGTATTCCACTTTGGTAACCGCTCACTGTTTCCTACCCCTCACAGGAATGTTCCTAAGTGTCATTCATGCCCTATGAAGATAAAGTGGAAACAGCACATACACATCTTGAGTGTGTGTAAATTATCAGAATCTCGAGCAGTAAGGAAACAAGAGGTGTCGTGGGTAGGAGAGCGGGGGAAATGGTGATGGCACTGTGCATGTTGCTAATTTAGAACTCTGTTTCAAGAACTGTGCAGCAGCGGAGAAGCAGAGGTGGAAAATTGACATGAGTCAATATAATGGTAATCCCTCTACCATTTCTCTCCGCTCTTACTGAGCAATGTACTATTGGAACTGAACTTCTTTCCTAAGCCTTCGATTGAATTCCTGATTGACAAGCATTATAATACAGTGCTTATTCTTTTATGCAGGTGGAACAGTTGAAATATTTGAACATGTGTATTCGACTTATACTCCTCTCCAACTACTTTGCTCTTCTTCACATTAAAATTTGACCTCTACTAAGAAGATACTAAGTGGAAAACCATATAAGATACAAGAAATAGACATACAAAGGTCATATGAAATCCATGATGTCATACTGCATGCCTGCACAAAGCCATAGACCATTTGACTTGAAAACCAGCAAATGATAACCATGGACTCTGTGTTTCTTTATAAGTTATCTGGCATTGATTTATACATTATTATTTATACCAAAAGGAAAGTAAAAAAAACAGTATGTTCAAAGAATAAAAGGAAAGACAGGCAATCCATAGTCAAGCATTATGAGTAAAATTTACTGAAAGGAGTTACTTTTTTCTAATAATGATTGATCAGGGAAATCTTTTTCTGAAAAATAAATTATGTATGTCATTAACTCTAAACACAACGAGCCAAAAAAAAAAAAAAGGATGGCAAAATGAGTAGCACAGAAGTTCCAAGCTTAACCAACAAAATAATGCTTAAAAAAAATGAAGTATTACATTTTCTTCCTGAAATCATCATGGTCTGTTAAATTAAAAGTAGAATTCATAGCAATTTGTTGCTATACAACAATGTATAGAGTAAATTAAAAACCAGCAATATGAGACTCAGATATAATAAATAACCAAATAACTATTTCTAAAACTAGTGTTTTCTTATTTTGTTTGTTTTCATGATAATTAACTAAATGAGACACACCTGGTTGCTGTCACAGTATGTTTATTTCTAATCAAGATAACAGTTAGGTGTCTGATCTATTCAGCCCTTAATCTTTTCTTGGGAAAAAGAAATAATACAGTTGTTTGACCCCCAAAAAAATACTACTATAATTTTCCATTCAAAAGTCCAACGCTCCACATTACACACACCCATAAAACAGAATTCAAAATTCTCACATCTTGTTTATTACAAAATTCAGTCATACCAAACAATAGAAAATATCATGACTCATTTAAAATCACCTAGTTGCCCCCCAAAATGTTTTTTCTCAAAACCAATCATAAATAGAATAGGCAAATATGCAGTTATTTCAATCAGCATAGGCATACAATAGTAATAATGTAAGCTCAAGTGGATTATTTTCCCGATTTATGCAGTGAGAATGCTCTAAGACTAAAACAGACAACTAATCCCCAGTTTTTATTTTTCATCACACTGTGTTATCCTAGACACATATAACTACAGTCACAGGTACACACTATGGTACTGCCTGCAAGGCTAGAGACTAAAACAGCTAGCATTGTGCCAGGATCTTCTCATTAAAGCAATAACAATATTCCCTCAAACACATATTCTTTACTACCTTTTAATGATTATGGGCTACACAGGAGAAAAGTTTTGATTTAGCGAGGTCAAGGTAGCACATAGCCTTTCATCTTTATTCATAATCAGCTCTGATCCTCTTACTGAAAAAAAAAAAAAAAAACACAAATGCAAACTCATCCTGGACTCTTCAATGGGCTCACTCTAATCAAAATCTTTCACATTTTTTTTAGTTTCAAAGTATGATTTCCTTTTTACCATGTTTAGCATTTCACTAAAGAAATCATGCCCAATAAACACTCTTGATAATATGCTAAAAAAAATCATCCATAAAATGCAATAGAAACAATTGGTGCATAAGTTAAATAAAGAATACTGCAGCCTTAATTTAAGTAAGATTGTTGATTACAGCCAGAGTGAAGTTACCTAAGCAACCACTCTAAAGCGCATGCAGTATTCAAACGCATCTTTATTATGGTGGCTCAGTGTCTACAGGTTTGTTGTTGATAGCACTTCTATTAAATGGATAAAGCTATCAGATCTGTTTATGGCCACACAAAAATAAATCTACTGGAATATAGAGATTTATTTAATGAGTATGACACTAGAACATAAATAGCCACAAGCAAAGTAATAAAAATAACTCAAAGTAAAAAAAAAAAAAATAATTTAGGCTAAGACAAAAAAACTACCATTGTTTAGTTAGGAGTAAAATCATGAAACCACACAGACACATTCACTCTTGTCACAGAACTGCAAAGTAGTCTATTTTTATTTCTAAAATGTGATACACTTATGTAATTATTATAACCTAAATGTTTGGAGGGAGTATAAGAAAAAAGCTTCTAAAATTTTTATGGAGGCTATTAAATCATGTGTATAACAAACAAAATACCTGGAATGCCCAAACTTGCTGTGATTGCTCACGACAGATTCATCTATGTAAAACCAGCAGGGAAAGTGTGAGGCCTCATTTACTTCATTGTGTTTCTACACATATGTGTCACTTGAGAACGTCAGATCATCTTCACGTATAGCACACAATCATCGGAGATTTGGGGAATCCACAAGGACACAAAGTTGATATATACTCTGATTTGGGGGGGAGGAAATCGGGAAAGCCAGAAGTTTCCCTTTTTTCCAAGAAAGTGAAGAAATTCTTACCTTTCTGTACACCAGCATGTTGGGTGATTCATCTGCCACCCCGTTGCTGGTCTGCCCATAATTATTCCCCTGGGCCATGTCACCCAAAAGTTGGTCCACTCTCAGATACAGGAATTATCAGTCTGCCCTGCAAAGGTTTAGAGAGACTTCAGTGAGACCTGGTGGTAGTACTTAAAGGGGCTAACCGCCCTGATTCATCTTCCTCCTCTTCATCCACCCTACACGGAGTGTGCCCACAAGCTGGGGCTGGCTGGAGGAAGTTACCCAGGACATGGATTTTAAAAAATGAATTTACACCTACAATGCTCCCAGGGAATTTTAAGAAATTGCAATCTTCCTGGTAGATACAGCCATTTGGCTGTGGTTTTAATTGACTTCATGTTCTGGGTACTCGTGTTAAGAAGTGCTTCATGCTCACCTTAAGAACCCATGGGTACCATTCTCATAGTACACAGAGTTCTCTTTTTCTCCCAATACTTGCATCTCCATTTGATGATGTTTTCCCAAAAGGGCGGAAAGGCGACACCGGGAGGGGGTGGGCAGCACACTTTCTCGGGTATTTGTCTAGTTTTCCACATACAGGCGCACCCGAGAGGCCCATTCCCAGCGTCATTCTCCAGCCCATGTGTTTGCTCTTCGTCCCCCTGGGTTTCCCACATCGAGCCGGAGTGTACGTTCGCCTACTTTGACCTGCCTGCGCTGTCAGGCTCCCCTCCTGTCACCCCACTCCGCTTCGGAAGTCGGGAGGTAACCCTGCCCAACCTTGCAAGAAGGCACCAGAATACGTCCCAGCAACAAGAACGGGTGGGAGGTCTCACCTCCAGGCAATTACCTAGGTCACCAGGGCTGACACCCCAACTGCAGAAGCCTCAAAGCCATCAGGCAAAGAGGCGAAACCAGGCGAGCCCCAGCACTCCTCGCCCGGCGCTCGCGGCGGCAGCAAATGGCAGGCGAGCCTGTGCCCCGCCGCGGCCGCCGCCGGCCCCGGGCAGCAGTTGCGGCGGCGCCGAGCGCTCGCAGCCCGCAGCCCAGCCCCGCCGCGGGGTCCCGGGGGCGGCCGCCCTGCGCCCGAGGACGCTCCCGCCGCGCACGGCGAGGGCTGGGCGCGGGCCGGCGGCCGGGAGGGCTCCGGGTGGCGCTGCCTCTTCCCCGCCCGCCTCCCCTATTTACCTCCTCCGCCAAGGTCACGGCCCCGCGGTGTCTCCCCTCCCCGCGGGCTGGGCGCGGGCGCTGTCAGCTGGCGGCACGCGGAGCAGCGAGGCAGGGCAGCTTCATCACACTCGCGGCGGATGCGGATCCCGCGCCGCCCCGGCTCTCGCCGCGCAGGCGACCGCCACCCTCGCCGCCGCCGGTGCACAGGCGGCTCCGGCAGCCGCCGCTCGCGCCCGCTGCCCTGGGCCGCCTCGCCGGCTCGTCCCTCCTCCTCCTCCGCTTCTCCTCCCGGGGACCAGGACCAGCCGAGCGCGCGCGGGAGGCGAGACGCCCGGCCCGTGCGCGCGACTGGGAGGAGGGAGGCGGGGACAGTCACGTGGGACAGGGGCGTCCGAAGGTACCGGCTCGGATGGGCTCGGCTCGGCCGCCGCCGCACCGGGCGGGTCTCCCGGGCCTCCCCGCCCTCTCGCCCCCGGGGAGGCTGCAGCCCTGCCCGGCGCGGCCGGCACGCGCTCAGGCACACCGCCCGGTGAACGCGCCGCTCGGGCCTGACAGACCGGAGCTGAACGCCCCGTGTGAGCAGGAAGGGAGGGAGGGCTAAGGCGCGGGGTGGGGGTTGGACGGACGGCGGGATGCAGGCAGGGGGCCATGCACCCAGCAGGTTCCATCACATGCCCGAAGAGTGCGCTGACAGTACCAGGGAAGCAGGTGACTGATTATTGTTATGCTTAAAGAACAGAGTAGAGAGACACTGAGACATCCTAGGACTGAAAGGAACGGCAGGACCGAATGACTCATTCAGCCTCGTTCGCCTGCGGCTCTCACAGCTTCCTCCTAAGTTGGAGAAATGGGAAACGATTCGGAGGCTGCCAGCCCGGGGTGAAAAGCTTGCCAATGGTGAAACTGCAGGAACATCCCCCGTGCCTGGCTCCTCCAGAAGGTGCCCCGAGGAACTCTGCTCTTGCCCACTACCTTATCCTCCGGCAGTTGTCACAGAGCATCCGCTGTGCACGCCCCTCGGGTCATTCTTCAGGTTGGTGCCTCAAAGTCTTCTGTGAGAATTAGAGCGACGTGAAGGAGAAAAATCACTTTTACCTCGATTATATGGAGCAGTATGTACATACTCTATGGACTACTTTGACAGAGTAGATTTTTGAATGTAACAAGATAAGTCAACTTGAGTGGTAATATATTTTGGGAAATCAGCTCACTACAAATTGTGACTGTAAACATTGTACTGTAAATGCTTTGTAGTTTTCCCCAAATAAA
>CAUYRT010008562.1:0-23595 GCA_963574885.1 Lepilemur ruficaudatus | reverse complement strand
ATAGTTCTCTCTGTAGAGGTCTTTTACCTTCTTAGTTAAATATATTCCTAGGTACTTTATTTTCTTTGTTACAATTTTGAAGGGAATTGAGTCTTTGATTTGGTTCTCAGTTAGACTGTTGGTGGCATATATGAATGCCTCTGATTTGTGTGTATTGAGTTTGTATCTTGAGACTTTACTAAATTCATTTATCAATTCAAGGATTCTCTTGGTTGGATCCTCGGGGTTTTCTAGATATAATATCATATCATCAGCAAAGAGTGAGAGTTTGATCCCTTCTGTCCCATCTTAATTCTGCTCTCTTGTCTGATTGCTGTAGCAAGGACTTCTAGCACCAAGTTGAATAGAAGTGGAGATAGTGGGCAACCTTGCCTTGTTCCAGTTCTAAGTGGGAATGCTTTCAATTTTTCCCCATTCAATATGATGTTGGCTGTGGGTTTGTCATATATGGCTTGTATCATTTTTAGGTAAGCCCCGTCTATGCCTATTGTGTTAAGCGTTCTTATCATAAAAGGGTATTGAATTTTGTCAAATGCTTTTTCTGCGTCTGTTGAGAGGATCATATGGTCTCTGTTTTTGCTTCTGTTTATGTAGTGTATAACATTTATAGATTTGTGTATGTTGAACCATCCCTGCATCCCTGGGATGAAGTCCACTTGGTTGTGATGGATTATTTTCTTGATAAGCTCCTGGATTCGGTTAGCTCGGATTTTGTTGAGAATTTTTTGCGTCTACATTCATAAGAGATATCGGTCTGTAGTTTTCTTTTTTTGTTGCATCCTTTCCTGGTTTTGGTATCAGGGTGATGTTGGCTTCATAAAATGTGTTGGGGAGGATTCCATCCTTCTCGATGTTGTGGAATAATTTCTGCAGGATAGGCACCAATTCTTCTTTGTAGGTATGGTAAAATTCTGGTGTGAAACCATCTGGTCTGAGACTTTTCTTTTTAGGAAGGTTTTTTGCTGTTTCAATTTCAGTACTTGATATTGGTCTGTTCAGGAATTCTATCTCTTCCTGGTTGAGGCTAGGGAGGCTGTGTGTTTCTAAGAATTTGTCCATTTCCTCCAGTTTTTCGTTTGTGTGCATAAAGGTTTTTGTAGTATTCATAAATTATATCTTGTATATCCATGGCATCAGTTGTAATTTCTCCTTTATTGTTCCTCATGGGAGAGTTTTCTTTTCTGCTTTTGTTAGGCTAGCCAAAGGTGTGTCAATTTTGTTTAGTTTTTCAAAGAACCAGTTTTTTGTTTTATTAATCTTTCATATGGTTTCCCTGTTGTCAATTTCATTTATAGAACTATGCTCCATTTTGTGTTAGTATCATATAAGGTGTAATGTTAAGGAAAGGTTCTTTTATTCCACCCCATATCAATGTTCAATTAGTACAACCCAAGTTTTTTGAAATGATTCTGCCTTCTCCTTTGGGGTGCTTTTGCACCTTGCCAGATATTGGTCATATTTTTATGATTATGTTTCTGGACTTTCTATTCTGTTATATTGATCTATATGTCTATTCTTTTTCCAATACCACACTTGCTAACAGATTGTAGTGTTATAATAAACCTTAAAATCAGATAGTGTGCTTTCTCCAATTTTTTTTAATATTATAAATATGTCATATCATGTCTAAACTAAACTGACCTATGAAGTTAATACTATCTCAACTAAAATATATATATGTGTGTGTACATATATATATATACACACATATATATATTTGGTTCTGTAGTTCTTGTGGTGGTGTTAATGGTGTTGATGGATATATACTTTAAAATCGTCCAGGCATTCATGGGAGAAGAATCAGAAGAACTCTAAAGAAATGTAATGAGAGTAGAATAGAACTCTAAGCAATTAAAATATATTATAAAGCTACATTAATGAAAATTGTCTTGTACTGGAGCAGGTACTGGCTGATCAATTAATGAAATATAGTAAAGAATCTGCCCTGATATAAACATCAAAGCCCTTAAAATCTGAGAAAATAATAAATATAGTATCTCAAATCAATGAGGAAAGAGGGATTGTTAAACATAGTCATCAGCTGCATAATGACGTTTTGGTCAACTACAGATTGCATATGTACCAATGGTCCCAAAAGGTTATAATACTGTACACTTACTGTACCTTTTCTATATTTAAATATGTTTAGATACACAAATACCATTGTGTTATAATTGCCTACAGTATTCAGTACAGTAACATGCTGTGCAGGTTTGCAGCCTAGGAGTAATAGGCTATACCATATATCCTAAAAGTGTAGTAGGCTATACCATCTAGGTGTGTGTTAAGTACACTCTGTGATGTTCACATAATGACAAAATTGTCTAATGATGCATTTCTCAGAACAATCCTTATCATTAAGAAACAAATGACTGTAAATATTAAGGCAACGGGCTAATCACTAGAAAAATCAATAATGTTACATTCCCACCTTACTTGCATCATTAAAATAAATGGAGATAGATGAAATTTAGTACATGTTAAGTACAAAACTATAACATTACCTGAAAAATATTGATACTTTGAGTATCAACTTTGAGTACAACTTTTAAAATATACTATGGCAAGAAGAAAAAAATATCAGAATCAAGGATTAAAAGACAAAACTAGAAAAGTACTGATAATTACACAAGTCAATTGGTAAATGACAAATAACCTATTTTGCATGTTTCCCATTACTGCTATAATAAAATACCACAAACTTAGTAGCTTAAAACACAAATTTATCACCTTACAGTGGTAAGTATAAACATGGATCTTACAGGCTAAAATCAAGGTGTAAGCTGGGCTTTGTTCCTTCTGGAGATTCTAGAGGGAGAATCTGTTCCTTGCCTTTTCCAGCTTCCTAGAGGCTGCCTACATATTCTGGCTTGCAGCCTCTTTCCAGGAATTATCTCACTCAGACCTCTGCTTCCACTATCACGTCTCCTTCTCTGATTCTCACCTTCCTGTATCTTTCTAATAAGGACCTTGAATTATCCAGCCCATTTGGATTATCTGGATCATCTCCCCATTATCCTTAATATGATCATACCTGCATATTCCTTTTTTCTATGGAAGGGAACACATTCACAGATTCTGAGGATTAGGATGTGGTTATCTTTGGAGGAATGATTATTTACATCCCACACAAAGGATTTCTTTATATCAACAATAAAATGATAAATAACTGCATAAAAAGGTAGGCAAAGAAGATAGAAAAAGATGCATATAGGATATTGATGCTCACTCAAAAGTGAAAAATTGCATATACAACTTTTTTCTATCAGCTGACAATGATGTGATAAAAAAAAAAAAAAGAGCCACACACAACCACTGTAGATGGGATGTGTTTAGCATTTTTTTGGAGGAGGTTTTGTCAAAGTAATGTATATGTGCTTTAACTGAGCTGTTCAAGAAACACTTTTTGCAATAGAATAAATTGGGCAAAAATACTCAGTTGTTTACTAATAGAGCACTGGTTAAAGAAATTCTATTCAATAATCAAAAGTTAAGATACAAAAATGGTAGTACACTTGGCTCCCTATATTTCTGGGCTCCAAATCCTCTGATTCAACAAATTTCAGATCAAAAATATTTTTTAAAAACATATAAAATAACAATACAACAATAAAACAAATATTAAAATACAGCATAGCAAGTATATATAGCATTTACATTATATTAAGTATTGCAAGTAACCTAAAAATGATTTAAAGTACATGGGAAGATGTGCAAGCGAGTGGGAGGGGTTGGGTAAATTCCTACCTAACAGGTACATTGTACCCAATCTGGGTGATGGACACACTTAAAACATTGACTCAAGCTGTACAAAAGCAAGACATGTAACCAAAACGTTGATACCCCCACAATATTGTAAAATAAAAAACATTTTTATTCACAGTTGTAACTTCTAAAAAGAACATATACTTACTTCATGCCCATGGACAATGATTAAATCCATGAATTTTGCTTCAAGACCTATATTTTCATCAGTGACCTCCGTTTCATCCATCCATCCATGGTCATTGTCACTTCTTAGGTGAATAATTCTACTTGGTTTTTCTTACATTAAACTTGATTTATTCCAAATTAAATTCATCTCTTTTTCCACAAATTCACTCTTTGACATTTTTGCTCGAGTTACCACTAATCTCTCTGCTTCTCTGACTTGAATATTCAGAGTTAACTTTGAATTGTCCTTCTTCCTCAACTTTCAATGGGTATAGGACATTTGTTATTTTATGGACACCCTTTCTGTATTTGGAGATTTCTGCTCTTTGAGAGATACTCAAGGTGAAAGCCAGAAACTTTTACCATAACCTTTCAAAGGCTTGTAATCTGTACTTTGACAATCAGACACAGCCACCAGAGATTTTGGTCTGGAAGAGGATAAAATGAATAAAAACATGATATTTAGAATCGATTCTGGTAAGGGTGGCAGAAGAATCAAGCTTACAGGCACAGCAGTGGTAGGAGCACTGGCTGAAGCCTCTGTTCCCATGATGGCTTCAGTGACCTGCAGCATTTCCTTTCAAATGGAACAATAGCATCTGTACTACCTAAAGAATGTCACTCAATTGAGGTAAAGTCAAAGTCCTTATAGTGCTCTATAAGGTCCTACACGATATGGCCCCTACTTCCAATATCATTCAATGGCACTCCCATCTTGCTTACTGTGTTCCAACCACACTGGCCTCCTTGCTGTTCCTTGAACCTGCCACTCTAGCTTTCCCTCCAGAGCCCTGTTAATTTCCCATTTCCTGTAAGCATCTCCCCAGGTATCCTTAGAGCAGGCTTATTCCCTTTCTTCCGTTTTCTGCCTAACTCACTTTATCAGAAAGGCGATTTTCTTCTTTATAAAATAGCAATCCTCTCATCCCTGATCACTCTCATTCCTCTTATCCTGTGCATTTTTTTTTTACATTTTTTTGCCACTAATCTATGATGTGTTTTTTGTCTGTCTTACTCTGAAAATGTTACATCTAAGAAAGCCTGCTTTTATTCATGGCTTTATCTTACTGCCTGGCCTACCGGAACCACCGATAAATATCCAATAAATGAGTGAATGGATAAATGAATGTTTTCCTACATGTTTGGTTTCCAAGATTGATACGCCTAACTACTGTTTTTTGGAGATTGTATCAACTGCCTGATATCTTATAATAAAGTTACATTTTTGCTTTTCTATCAAGAGTGGAATTTCACAGAATGTTTTTAGCTAATGCATAATCTTTTAATAGAAATAGTAGAATTTAACATCATAGTGTCCCACACCATATCATGTTGCCTCCTTTCTATTTCACTTCTTTTATGCCTAAATTAGGCATTATTTTTAGACCGAACTACACAACACACTAAGATTAACCTTCTTCCTCCAGTATTATCCTACCTCAATTTATCCTCTGAGTAATCCTCCTAAAACTCTAATTATTTGCCAATAGAATGGGAAAGTGGTAGAAAATTAAGGTATCTTTTAGTTACTGAACACATTAAAATGCTTAGTTTACATTTCCAATGGCCATATTTGAATCAATTAAACACAATCAAGTGGTATTTGAATAAATGGAAATGTTTTGTTAGAAAACCAGAAGGATGATAGAACTATCTTATAAGAACCTTCTCAGCTCCCATTTCTAGATGTGTGCATAAATTTTATTGCTTACTCTTTGTTATGGATTGCATTGTGTCTCTCCAAAAGATATTTTGAAGTCCTAACACCTTTACATTAGAAAGTGACCTTATTTGGTGAAAAGGTCTGCTATGGTTTGAATATTTGTCTCCTCCAAAACTCATGTTAAAATTCAATTGCCACTGTGATGATATTGGGTGGTTGGGCCTCTAAGAGATGTTAATATCATTAAGGCTCTGCCCTCATGAATGGATTAATGCCATTATTGAAGGAGTGAGTTTACACTGCCCACTGCCTTGTTCTCTCTCTCTTCTCTCTCTCTCTCTCTCTCTCTCTCTCTCTCTCTCTCTCCCCTTCTGCCATGTGATGTTGGAGCAAGAATGTCATTGCTAGATGACAGCACCTAGTCTTGGATTTCCCTCCAGAAGTGTGAGGAAATAAATTCCTGCTCTTTATAAATTACCTAGTCTCAGGTACTCTGTTATAGCAGCATGTAAAGCACTAAGACAAGGTCCTGCAGATATAATTAGTTTAGATGAGGTCATACTAGAGCAAGTGGGTCCCTAATCTAATATGACTGGTATTCTTAGAAGACAACCATGAGAAGACAGAGACACACAAGGAGAATGCCATGTGACATGAAGAAAAAATTGGAGCTACACAGTTGAAACACAAGGAAAATCAGAAATTCCCGGTGTTGGGGTACAGAAAACAATAACTCAAAATATAGTGCTTTGGCATGCTAAGTGCTTTTAATTAAAGAAAATTGAAAGGCTTCAGAATGAGCCTCAGAACCAAATTCTCTCTTTCACCTCCTGTCCCCTGTCTCTCTGATCCTCTTTCTTTCCCAAAGCACCAAGAGAAGCTCTTTATGGAATTTCCCTATCTGACTAAAATAACTTCTTTCCAAAAGAAATGCAATTATCTGAAGAACCACTCTGCCCCCAGGAATTTCATCAAATAATCAGGAAATATTAACCACCAGAGAGAAGGAGAGATTGGGAATCTTCACCACACCCGGACTGACATTTCATCTGTTCTTCTGAGTATAGCTCCAAGAGATTACCTGGGAGACCTTTATGTATAATAAGTCCACCTTTGCTCACAATGAAGTTCCACCCCTCACTTTACTGCCACCATCTTCTGAGCTCAGAGAAACCTTGTCCCAGGCCATTGTAGGCTCATTATTTTTCCCTGAAAATCAATTATTCTTATAACCCCCATCTCCCCTTCCCATATAAAGAAAGGAATATAAGCATCTGGACCTCACTGTGTTATTGGGTAATCATTCTCCTGTAATTCCCCCATGCTTATGCATGCTAAATAAATTTGTGTGCCTTTTTCTCCTAATAATCTGCCTCTTGTCAGTTTGCTTCAGCAAACCTTCTGAGGGTGAAAGGGAAGCTATCCCTTCTCCTTAACACTATACTGGCAAACCAACAGAGGATAGGAAGAGGCAAGGAAGGATTCCTGTACAGATTTCAGTAGGAGGATGGCCCTGCAGTCTTGCTTTAGTCTTTTAGTTTCCGGAAGTGTGATGCCAGAAATTTCTGGGGTTTTTTTTAGCTACCCAGTTTGTGGTATTTTGTTACCATAACCCTAGTAAACTAATACACTCTTCATGTAAGAAGAAGAGGTTTCTTTGCAGGGCATTTTTCAAATGACTTGTGGGAAAAAAGTCTAGTCCATTTTATTGGTAGTGCAGTCACATATTGTAAAATATAGTAATCAGGAGAATATTATTTAAACATTTTACTAAAAATAAATTCTATTGTTGAATGTGGTTTCGACATTGAAGCTCATAAATAAATCACACAGTGATTCTATACTGACATGTATAGGTATACATTACTGATGCTGATAGCCATTTATTGGCTTGTGTTTACAGAAAAATATTCTAAAGCAATTTATTTCTATGACATTTGTTCTCATAAATTGGCACTATGAATAGAATAAATTTCTTTGAACTTCCGCACAGGAATTACTAAATTCTAGCCTTTTTATTTCTATTTCTAGATGAATATCCACTAGGAAAAAAACTGGCTTTACAGCTCTGTCAGCAGTTTTACTAATCTAAGTCAGCTCACACAGGTAAATATTTAACACAATGTCATAGTCTTATTAATGTTAATATAAAATTCTTCATCTTGCACTTGAAGCATGTTTTTGGTTCTGCCCTTTATTGTGGAAAAGTATATGCAATCATCTCAGAGTAAATCTTGTACATAGTAGTCAAACAGTAAATATTTAGTAAATTGAAAATAGTACATCTCATCATTGCATATCACACATACCTACTTCAAGGTGTTGAACACAATTCTAAACATTACATATCCTTTTTATCTAAAATAAAACACAGCAACATTATATAATGAGATAGGGAAATGCATAACTACACAGTGATTTATATTTTTCTTCTCACTTTTACAAGGAAAATGCTAATTCCTTATGCTGGTTATATTCTATTTGGCACCAGAAATCTGTTTTTTACTTTTCTCTGCCCTCTGGGTCTTGGGAGGCTGACTCTGCAGACGGCATCAATGAGCCCTACTGATGAGCTTGCCATGTGATTTTGTCAATGGAAAGCACCACAGGACACCACAGGGCAGGAGAAAACAGAAGTTAAGAGAATTATTGCTCTCCTTCTTCCTTGCTGGGGCTTCTACCTTTAGTAGTTATTACATTTCTAAATGACTTACCATTCTCTAATAGGTTTATCATATCCAAATATTATATTTTCAAACAACTATAAGATAAATATTATACCATTCCTTAGCAGATGCTTACTTTTACATTGTGCCTTCCAGGTATCCCAAGATCCTGCTACATGTACTTATTTTTTCCCCTACCAAGATCATAACAGACAAACTGCCATTAGGGCATAAACACAAGGAGTCATTGTTTCTCTGGGATCTGAATTAAGTCTTGGAAGTATCCAGAAAATCTCTTGAACTGTGGTAGATTTGCCTCCCAATTTTTAAACAATTCATAGCATGCACATTGGTTGTGGCATTTCTAGCCCACTCCCTTTTGAGGCACAAATAACCTCAAGCCTCACCTATGTTGTTGGTATGAAGAACTTTCATAAGAAATTCCTTTTTCCCTCCTTTCTCCAACATCATGTCCCATCTCCCAGGGTTTTCTTGCATAGGTTACTATCCTTTTAGCCACCTCCACAATGAATGACAGTAAGATTTTTCTTGTTTATGGTTTACTGTTGCATTAAAACTATATACTCAGGTCTTAACATAGTATTTTTTACATGTTTTTATTATATGCCTAAATGTTAGATAAATGGAATCATGAATAAATAAATGAAAGAACATAGGGAGTTTTGTGTAATGTCCATATTAATCCATTGCTATTCAGAAAGTTAAAAAAAATTCAAGTAAGCAAACCAACCATGCATCTTAACTATTAGAGAATTCTATGTATTGCTTGTGAAAAAATGTTTTGTTCCATAACTTCTAAAATTCTATAAACATAAGAAAGATAGTAAAGCAATTTAAATAACATCGAATGAATTACTTTTAGGCCATTATATTTTAAGGCAAATAACTTGAAAATGCATTCATTTGAGAAAGCTACTTTGTGATAATTAGTATCATTTTTAATGTAAGTCCCTTGAGGGCAGTAGTAATTTCTTATTCATCTTTATTTACACCCTCTACATAATATAGTGTCTTATAAAGGGTAGGTAATTGTCAGTAGAATGAAATAAAATTAAGCATAATTGTTGTTGATACCCTTATTATTTATAAACAATACTTTACATTTGTGATCATTTATCATTTTAAAAGCACTTTGCATTTATTGCATCATTTGATTTATTCATTAACTGATCAATTCAAAAACAATTATTAAATCATAATTACACACATATTTACAACAAGCTTATAGTCCAGAAAAGAAAATGGTCACATAGTAGGTTACTATACTGCATGGGGTAGCATAAGGCATACGGTAAGGAGATAAAATGAAGCCTCAATGTTAAGGAAAATCCTCTTGAATAAAGAAACATCTAAAGGATGAGTAGGCATTAGCCTTGAGAAAGATCACCAGGAAAGTAGGTAGAGGTTTCAGGAGACAGAGATGCATATATAAGAGCCTTTAACAAGATAAGCTATTCTAAGAACTATGCAATACGTTTTCTATATTTCAATGCCTTTATTTATAAAATGAACATAATAACAGTACTTAGCAAATATTATAATAGTGAGAATTAAAAGACTTTATATATGGAACATTGTCTCCTGTGTTTGTTAAAAATCAATCCGTCATTGTTTGTATATTACTTCTTTTTATTGCTGAGTGACATTCATTTTATGGATGTACCAGAGTTAGTTTATCTATCCACCCACTAAAATACAATGTATGGCTGGACATTAGGATATGGGACAGGGTAAGAAACAGGTAATGAGATGCCAGACAATAAAAGCTTAACAGAGTAGAGATAACACTGGTTAAAAATATGAGTGAGGAAATGGGATAGAAAGATATCAATGAGTTTGATAGATATTCAAGAGCTAGAGATGATGAGGTTTGATAATATTAATGAAATGAATACATAGATTGAGAGATAGGGAGGAATGAATGAGAATGACTTGCAGATTTTAATTTGAGTAACAAAACCCTTCATAACCATCCCCTATTCACTGCTCCAGATTTTTTTTTTCTGTGCTAATCTTCTTCTGGATTCCATCATATCAATTATAATGGATTAATATCAATTCCTGGAGATGGCATTGTTTCTTCCCTCCTCTGAGCTTTTACATATGTGGTTTCCCATTTTTATATACTCTTTTGTTTTGATTGCCACCTAACTTCAATTTACGTTTCATATGTCAGATTATTTAACACCTCCTCAGAGAGATCTGCCAGGTTTACCTTCTCTTCCAGTTATAGTCCCCCCCCTTTTTTAACAGAACATTGGATAATTATAATCATTTATATAGTTATTTTCTTATGGTTGCTTTCCCTTCTAGACTGTAAACTGCATGAGAGAGAACATGTCATTAAAATACCAGCATCACTATATTACAGTATCTAGCACAGTTAGATGTTATTAGCATGTAACATGTACTATAAGTATTTGTTGACTGACTGACTACTTGTGATAGAAAATGTATCCAGGAGGGTTGGGGATGGTGGCTGAAACGTTTTGGTTGGAACCTATATATTTTTAGAAGACATTAAGAAAGTGAGTGGAAATAATTGGAGGAAAACCACATATTCAACTGCAGAGATCTGGATAAACATGGGAGTACATAATGAACATAGGCAGTCCTCACTTTTCATAGTATTATGTTAACTAAATCGTGTGCATATAGGAAACCTATCTTTATTCTGCCTAGTTTCATGGTGTTACTGCCCAGGTAACTGGATATTTCCAAGGAGTTGGTAGTAGAGCATTTAAAATAACCATTATATCAAGAATTATTTCACCATCCTTTGTCCATTATTTTATGAACAGTAGCACTATTTACCATTATTTTAAGAATCGTTAGTGGAGTTCATTTTAGTAAGAGGTACCAAATAGAAGTACTGTGTCAGACTGTTGCTTGAGTTGACTAACCTCAGCCATGAGAACCACCCATTTCTTTGAGGTGAAAAGTATGGATCTTTTCACCAGCATCTTCAGAATCACCACTGGATTCATCAGCTTGGAATCGAAAATGGTTTTGGTGGACAGATCTATGTTTAGGCCCAGATAACCGGATATCTCCAAGGAGTTGGTACTTAGAGCCTTACAACAGCCCTTATTTGAAGAATCATTTCACCATCCTTTGTCCATTATTTTATGAAGAGTAGAACTTTTCACCATTATTGTAAGAATCGTAGGTTTTAGTTGACTTTTGTAAGAGGTGAAAAATGCAAGTCCTGTGCCCGTCCATTGCTTGAGTTGATTAAACTCAGCCATGAGAGGCACACATTTCTTTGAGGTGAAAAGTGCAGAACCTATTTCTGGGTTTGGACTGAAACAGGATCCGCACTTATCACCATCATCTTGAGAATCATCATTGGATTCATCAGCTTGGAATCGAAAATGGTTTTGGCAGACAGATCTGTGTTTAGGCCCAGATAACTGGATATTTCCAAGGAGTTGGTACTAGAGCCTTCAAAATAACCCTTATTTGAAGAATTATTTACCATACTTTGTCCATTATTTTACGGACAGTTACGCCTTTCGCCATTATTTTAAGAATCGTTGGTCTTAGTTGATTTTTGTGAGAGGTGGAAACCGCAAGTCCTGTGTCAGTACGTTGCTTGCATTGACTGACCTCAGCCATGAGAAGCACGCATTTCTCTGAAGCGAAAAGTGCGGATCCTGTTTCAGTCTAAAAGACTGAAACAGGATCCGCACTTTTTGCCGTCGTCTTGAGAATCATCATTGGATTCATCAGCTTGGAATCAAAAACGGTTTTGGCAGACAGATCTGTGTTTCGGCCCAGGTAACTGGATATTTCCAAGGAGTTGGTACTAGAACCTTTAGAATAACCCTTATTTGTAGAATTATTTCATCATCCTTTGTCCATTATTTTACGAATTGTTGGTTTAGTTAATTTTCATGAGAGGTAGGAAGTGCAAGTCCTGTGTCAGTCCGTTGCTTGCGTTGACTGACCTCAGCCATGAGAAGCACGCATTTCTTTCAGGCAAAAAGCGTGTGGATCCTGTTTCCGTCTAGACTGAAACAGGATCCTCACTTTTGCCCGTCATCTTGAGAATCATCATTGGATTCATCGGCTTGGAATCGAGAATGGTTTTGGCAGACAGATCTGTGTTTAGGACCGGGTAACTGGATATTTCCAAGGAGTTGGTACTAGAGCTTTTAAAGTAACCCTTATTTGAAGAATTATTTCACCATCCTTTGTCCATTATTTTATGAACAGTAGCACTTTGACCATTACTGTGAGACTCATTGGTTGCTGTTGATTTCTGTGAGAGGTGGAAATTAGAAGTCCGGTGTCAGTCTGCTTCTTGTGTTGATTAACCTGAGCCATGAGAAGCATGCATTTTTTTTGAGGCGAAAAGTGTGGATCCTGTATAGACTGAGACAGGATCCATAGTTTCCACCATCACCTTGAGAGTTATCCTTCCATACATCAGCTTGGAATAGAGAATGTTTTTGGCGTACAGATATGTGTTTACACCCGGTCACTTGGTATTTCCAAGCACTTGGTGCTAGAGCCTTCAAAATAACTCTTATTTAAACAATGATTTCACTATCCTTGGTCCATTATTTTACGAACAGTAGCACTTTTCACCATTGTTTTAAGAATTGTTGTTTGGTGTTGGTTTTGGTGAGAGGTGGAAAGGCAACGTCCTGTGTCAGTGTGTTGCTCCAGTTGATTAACCTCAGCCATGAGAAGGATGCATTTTTTTTCAGGTGAAAAGTGCGGATCCTGTTTCAGTGTTCAGAAAGACGGAAACAGGACCCGCACTTTTCACGATCATCTTGAGATCCATCACTGGATTCATCACAGTGGAATGGAAAATGGTTTTGTTGGACAGATCTATGTTTACGCCCAGATAACTGGATATTTCCTAGGAGTTGGTACTAGAGACTTCAAAATAACCATTATTTGAAAAACTTTTTCACCATCCCTTTCCCATTATTTTCCGAGCAGTAGCACTTCAATCATTACTCTAAGAATCGTTGGTTGGTGTTGATTTTTGTTAGAGGTGGAAATTACAAGTCCGGTGTCAGTCTATTGCTTTAGCTGACTAACCTCAGCCATTAGAAGCGTACATTTTTTCGAGGTGAGAAGTGCGGATCTTGTTTAGAGTGAAACAAGATCCACAGTTTCCACCATCATCTTGAGAATCATCATTGGTTACATCAGCCTGGAATAGAAAAAGATTTAGGCCTACAGATCTCTGTTTAGGCTGCGGTAACTGGATATTTCCAAGCACTTGGTACTAGAGCCTTCAAAATAACCCTTATTTAAACAATGATTTCACCATCCTTGGTCCATTATTTTACAAACAGTAGCACTTTTCACCATTATTTTAAACCGTTGTTTGGCATTGGTTTTGGTGAGAGGTGGAAAGCGTATGTCCTGTGTCAGTGTGTTGCTTCAGTTGATTAACCTCAGCCATGAGAAGGATGCATTTGTTTCAGGTGAAAAGTGCGGATCCTGTTTCAGTCTTTCTAAAGTCTTTAGAGTGAAACAGGATCCGCACTTTCCGTTGTCATCTTGAGAATCATAATTGGGTTCATCGGCTTGGAATCGAAAATGGTTTTGGTGGACAGATCTGTGTTTCCACCCGGGTAACTAGATATTTCCAAGGAGTTGGTACTAGAGCCTTTAAAATAACCCTTATTTGAAGAATTATTTCACCATCCTTTGTCCATTATTTTACAAACAGTAACGCATTCGCCATTATTTTAAGAATCGTTGGTCTTAGTTGATTCTTGTGAGAGGTGGAAAGTGCAAGTCCTGTATCAGTGTGTTGCCTGAGTTGACTGTCTTCAGCCATGAGAAGCACACATTTCCTTGTGAAAATTGCGGATCCTGTTTCAGTCTAAAGACTTTTCGCCATCATCTTGGGAATCATCATTGGATTCACTGGCTTGGAATCCAGAATGGTTTTGGCGGACAGATCTGTGTTTAGGCCCGGGTAACTGGAAATTTCAAGGAGTTTGTACTAGAGCCTTCAAAATAACCCTTATTTGAAGAATTATTTACCATACTTTGTCCATTATTTTACGAACGGTTACGTCTTTCGCCATTATTTTAAGAATCGTTTGTCGTAGTTGATTTTTCAGAGAGGTGGAAAGTGAAAGTCCTGTGTTGGTCTTTTGCTTGAGTTGACTGACCTCAGCCTTGAGAAGCACACATTTCTTTGAGGCTAGAAGTGCGGATCTTGTTTCAGTCCAATATCTTGAAAATCATCATTGGATTTTTCAGCTTGGAAACAAAAATGGTTTTAGCGGACAGATCTGTGTTTAGGCCAGGGTAACTCTATATTTCCAAGGAGTTGGTACTAGATCCTTTAAAATAACTCTTATTTGAAGAATTATTTCAGCATCCTTTTTCCATTATTTTACGAACAATAGCGCCTTTTGCCATTATTTTAAGAATCGTTGGTCTTAGTTGATTCTTGTGAGAGGTGGAAAGTGCAAGTTCTGTGTCAGTCTGTTGCTTGAGTTGACTGACCTCAGCCATGAGAAGCTCGCATTTATTTGAGGCGAAAAGTGCGAATCCTGTTTCAGTCTTCCAGAGGGGATCCTGGGTAAAGCATTGCAGTGGGGGTGGTCAGGGAAGGACGAGGAACACCAGTGTGGAACTGTATGAGTGAACCCCAAGGAGGTGAGCAGTTCAAGAAGAGAGTAGGATTAGCAGTTCCAGAGCCTCTAAAAAGTTGAAGTAATATTGACAGGAAGAATATCGTTGGATTTACTGGGAAAGAAATTATTAGTCTATTTCTGTTATGATTTTTAGCGAAGTCATGGGATATATGCTTAATTTCAGTGGTTTGAGGCGAGGATGAGAGATGCCTAAAGGTAACCAGTGTAGATAAATCTCTTAAGAATGTGACAAATTTTGATTTAAATGCTTATTTTAAAGAGTTAAGAGAGAAGAAGAAGGTTTCTGAGGAGGTTGAATGTTAGCTCAGAGAGTCTCGTTTCAAGAAGGTTGTAGTGGTCAGTGGTGTCAAATGCAGCAGAACAATCTTGTAATTGCTCACTGAGAAAATGCACATTGGATTTGGCCATTAGGTGGAAGTCTGTGAATCAGGAACTTAGTCCCTGTGGGGAATACTTTGAATGTTAGGCTTTGTTCAATGGAGAGTTGGTGAAAGTTATTGAGCATGGAAGTGAGATGATCAGAACACCACTTTTTGATTTTCTGGCAGAAGTCTGAAGGATGAGATACGAGGGAAGGTACCATTTAGACTAGTAAAGGCACAAAGTAATAAGGATGTGGATCAGGGCAATGATGCTGGCAAAAGAAATATAAGTGCAAGGGCTGTTACGTAGGAGCACCTTTATAACTTGATGGTTGCTGGATGTAATGGGTAAAGAAGTAGCCTACAAGTAGACATTTTAAGTTTTTGAGTGTGAGTAATGAGAACAGGAGTAGCAAAACAGGGACATTAGTATTAATAGAAGCAAGATTGGAAGATAAATTCATTTTTCATTTTTAAACTTTTATTTTTTTATGAAGCATATGTTATTGTGTGACTACTATGTTTTGATCACTGTTCCAGATACTAGAGTTACAGCAGTGAACATAACAGGCAAGATCCCTGCTTTCATGGCCCTTAACATTCACAAGTGAGATGAAGACAGAAAAAAAATAAAATAAAAAGACAAGATAATTTAAGACAAGCAAGACAAAGCTAGGTAATGATACAGAGATAGATTGAGGGGAACCATTTTTAGATGGTGTGGTAAGGAATGGTATTTCTAAAGAGGAGAGGTTTGAACTGAGACCAGAATATTGAGAAGTAATCAACTATGCCAAGATCTGGGTGCATAGGCATCCCTACCCAGACTAGAGAATATGTATGTGCAAAGGCCCTAAGAAGGGAATGAGCTTGATTTGTTTGAGAGCCAAAAGAAAGGCCAGTATATGAGAAGCATAATGAGCAAGGGAGAGGCTAATACAAGATGAGATCTGAACGTTCGATACAATTAAACTTAAGCAGGACCTTGGAGGTCTTGCTGTGGTTTAGTGGCTTATTAGTAGCAGTGGAAATGAAAGAAAATTAGTATGTTGAATTCGAGCTGTCTGTGAGACGTCTAGGTGAAGAAGTTAGTTATCAGGCTTAAATATATAAACTCAAATATGATTTGCCTAGCATTATTCATTGAAGGAACTTGCCAAGTTGTTTAGGCACTGAATAAATAAACACATAATATGGAGGTTTGAGGAGTGTCAAGGAATGGTCAAGGGATCTGAGGGATCAGAAATTCCTAGCAGTTCTTTAACATAATTAATGTTATCTTAAATATTATTGCCACCTGAAAGAAATGACCAACTATTGTATGAATAGTAGCTGGAAAAATTGTGGCCAGAAATATCTTATGACTTCATGGGATGTGAAGAGTACTTGCCAGCTTAAAATGCCTGCATCTCCATAGGGACTATGCAGTAAAGACTTTGTGTAGTGCTCGTTCAGACAGAACTCCCATTTCCAGAAATGCATTTTTTTGCAGTAAACAGGAATTATGTGTATCACTGTGCTTCCAGGCACACAAGTAGTGTGAATAGTTTGCTTAGCCAAGATCATCCTTAAGGGATCTGGTTTTACTGAATATGTGCTCAAAAGATATACCAAGACATAATAATTATACTTTACATTTATGTATTGCTTTACAGTTTATATAACCTTTACCCTTGGAAAATTAATTTGATCTTCAGGATCAACTCTTCAAAGTAGATAGGGTAGGGGACAAGAATTTAGGGAGGTCAGTGTTAATATTTTAGAGTTGAGGAAACTGAGGATCTCCGAGGGCACAGTGGTAAAGTAACAATTTCTGGCTTCACTTACAGTGCTTTGCTTATCACACCATGCTAAGTAAAAGGTGAACAAAATGTAACTTCAGTAGAGGTCTGTATCCTTACTAAAACAGTGACAGAATATATTTTGTAATTTGTATTTTAGTTGTAAGTGCTACCAAAAGGATTCAGAGTGCTGTGGATACACAGAGGAGGGTGAGCTTGACTTTGACTGGGAGAGTCAGAGATTTATTAATAATTTTGTATAGAAAACATGTGCCATTTTTCTCACTTGGTAATTTTTATTGGCTTTTCTTGGTTGCTCCATAAGTTTAAAGTACCACATGTTTATTTCTGCTAGTATATTTTATTCTTTTATTGCCACCCAACTCAGTGGAGACTAATAGTAATAATAGCTAACATGTAATGAACAATTCTGTGCCAGGCACTGTGATAAAGGATTTTTTAAAAAATTAACTTTATTTAATCCTTATATCAAATCTCTGAGGTAGGAGCGTTCCTTTATAAATTGGTATTTTCAGTCCATTCACATACTTGATATTCTCACTCCTGATGGAGAGAATGTAGAACTCTGAAAATGAAAAGGTAATTATATGACATTGTACTTCAGGGTAAAGTTAAGCCATGCGAATAGATATTTTTTGGTCATATTACGTATTATTTATTATATTTTTCCCTAAGTGAAGAAGCCAAGCTGGTATATGTACTAACCTGACAGATGAAATCTAAGCTATATAACGTGAGTGAATGAAGTAATAATATGTTAAATGTCTTTTTATGATTATAGTGACAATATGTAATCATCATAGGTGATTGTGCATTTAAAGAAATACTTTCTGTGTTACTAAAAAAATGGCTAATCAATAAAGACATATATACTTAAACTGTTTAGAAATGAGAATTGTCCATAAAACTTAATCCTTTATTTAGTGACTTTTCACTCCTGTATTTTCTCAGCGTGAATGAGATATATTACTTACTGTGGAAATGGTAATACTGCTTTGTGTGTACATAACATCTTTCACCTGAGTGCTTTTCAAATGTCTCATGAATCCTTATAGTACTTCAGTGTGGTAGGTAGGTGTAGGGAGTATTATTATCTTCATTTTTTAGATAGAGAAATTAAGCCACAAAGAGGGTTAAATGATTTATGTATAGTCCTATCATCTAAAGAGGCAACCTGAACTACTAAAGGAAGAATATTATATTAATACTTTAGGAGGATTGGCACATTAACCCCTTTTCTTTTGTACTTCACGCAGATTATTAGAACAAATGTGTTAGCTTTAAAATGTCCACTTGGCATTTTTTATCCTTTCTTTAGAAATAGAAAACATTATATATTTATAATGTTTTATTATAATACTGTTTTCTTCCTTTTCAGGTCAGCAGCAAGGACAAGATGGAGTGAAAGTCCAGCAAGCTACCATAGCCCCTGTAACCGTAGCAGTTGGAGGACTTGCTAATGCAACGATAGGTGCTGTTAGTCCTGACCAACTCACGCAAGTGCATTTGCAGCAAGGCCAGCAAACTTCCGATCAAGAGGTGCAACCTGGCAAGAGGCTTCGAAGAGTTGCCTGTTCCTGTCCTAATTGTAGGGAAGGAGAAGGAAGGTAAGTGCTCTATCTTCAACTCTCTCTCTGCGGAAGGCATAAAATAGTTAAAACCAAGTCATTGGTTTGGTACTTTGAACACTAGAACCTCATTACCTTTGCAGCCTGGAAATTGAGATATATTATGAAGGGAATTAAGTTGGACTATTTTAGGAATGGGATTTGAGTGGTCCTCTGCCTTGTACCTTACACTTTTTAAAAATAGTTTTCCTTTTTCATATATAATGCAAAATTTTTACACATTTATTGATATAAAACTCACGTATCACACAGTTCACCCATTTAAAGTGTACAATTTGGTGGTTTTTAAATACATTCAGAGTTGTGTAGCCATAACCATAATCAATTTTAGAAATTTTTTGTCATCTCCAGAAGAAATTCTGTATCCTTCAGACATCACCCTCTCATCCTGTCAACCTTTCCATTCTAGGCAACCACTAAGCTAATTTCTCTTTGTAGATTTGCCTGTACAGCACAATTCATATAAATGGAATCATACAGTATGTGGTCTTTTGGGACTGGCTTTTTTCATTTAACATAATGTGTTCAAGGTTCAGGCAATATTATGACATGATCAGTACTTCATTCCTTTTTATGGATAAATAATATTCCATTGCATGGATATACAATGTTTTGTTTATCTTATCATTTGATGGACATTTGAGTTTATTTGCACTCATTGGTCATTATGAATAATGCTGCTATAAACATTCATGTAAGTGTTTGTGTGGACATATGTTTTCACTTTCATTTATATACCTAGAAATGGTATTGCTGGGTCATATGACAACTCTGTGTTTAACCATTTGAGGACTGTTTTCCAGAGTGGCTAACCATTTTATATTTCCACCACCAGTGTATGAGGGTTCCAGTTTCTCTACATCATTGCCAGTACTTGTCATTATCTGACTTTTTGATTGTAACTGTCCTAGTGGATCTGAATAGGTATCTTAGCATAGTTTTGATTTACATTTTCCTGATGACTAATGATGTTGAGCCATCTTTCCATGTGCTTTTTGGCTATTTGTGTATCTTTGGAGAAATGTTTATTTAGATCCTTTGTCCATTTTTAATTATGTTATTTGTATTTTTATTATTGAATTATATCTTTATATAATCTAGATACAAGTCCCTTATCAGGTATATGATTTGCAAATATTGTCTCCCATTGTGTAGATTATCTTTATACTTTCTTGATAGTGTCCTTTGAAGCACAAAAGTTTTTAATTTTGAAATCCAGTTTTTTCTATTTTTTTCTTTGTTGCTTCCACTTTTAGTGTTGTATCTAAGAATCCATTGCCAATTCAGAGATCATGAAGATTCCTAGGTTTTTTTTTGTTTTGTTTTTTTTTTTTGGCGGGGGGTAGAGTTTTACAGTTTTTGCTCTTACATTTAGGTCTTTAATCAATGTGGGGTTAATTTTTGTATATGGTGTTAGGTAAGGGTTCATCTAGCACCATTTGTTGAAAAAACTATCCTTTCCTCCTTTAATTGCCTTGGCCTGATGTTGAAAATCAATTGACCATGGACACATGGGTTTATTTCTGGACTCTGGACTCCATCATTCTATTCCATTGATCTGTATGTCTGTCTTTATGCCAGTACCATATTGATTGATTACTTTGGCATTGTAATAACTTTGAAATTAGGAAATTTGAGTCCTCCAACTTTAGTATTCTTCAAAATTGTCTTGTGTATTTAAGAACACTTGCAATTCCATGTGGATTTTAGAATCAGTTTATTAATTTCTACGAAGAAGCCAGATGGTATTCTAATGGGAATTGCATTGAATCTATAGATCAGTTTGGAGACTGTTTGCCAACTTAATATTATGTTGTTTCATCCATGCATGTGGAACGTTTTCCTGTTTATTTAGCTCTTCTCTGACTTCTTTTATCACTGTTTTGTAGTTTTCAGGTATAAGATTTATACTTTTGTTAAGTTTATTCCAGTTTTATTCTTTTTGATACTATTGTGAATGGAACTATTTTATTATTCATTGCAAGTGTATAGAAATACATTGATTTTTATATATTAATTTTGTATCCTGCAACTTTTGCTGAACCCTTTCATTGGTAATAATAGTTTTTTAACTGGATTCCTTAGGATTTCTATATGGAAGGTTATGGCATCTGTGAATAGGCAGTTTTACTGTTTCCTTTCCGCTCTGGAGGAGTTCTGTTTCTTTTCCTACCTAATTGCCCTGTCCAGAACCTTCAGCACAGTATTGAATAGAATTGGCAAAATTACACATCCTTGTTTTGTTTCTATTAATACTTAAGGGAAAAGCACAAGTGCGGTATTAGCTCTGGGACCTTTAATCAAGTTGAGGAAGCTCCCTCTACTCCTATTTTGTTGAGTATTTTTATGAAAAGATATTGGATTATGTCAGATGCTTTTGTGCATTTGTTGAGTTGATATTGTTTTTGTTTTTTATTCTGTTAATATAGTATATTATATTAATTGATAGTCAGATATCACAGCACTTTTGCATTCCTGAGATGTATCTAACTTGGTCATGGTATATAATTTTTTCTGTATGTTTCTGGATTCAGTTTGCTAGTATTTTGTTGAAGATTTTTGCATCCATACTCATAAGAGTTATTGGTCTGTGGTTTTCCTGTTTTTTAATGTCTTTTTCTGGTTTTGGAAATGGTAATACTGGCCTTACAGAATGAGTATCCCCTCCAGTTATATTTTTTGGAAGCGTTTGTGAGGAATTGGTATTAGTACTTTAAGTGTTTTGTGGAATTCAACAATGAAGCTCTCTGGTCCTGGGCTTTTCTTTTGAGTAGTTTTAATTACTAATTCAATCTCTTTACTTATTATAGGTTTATTCTGATTAACTATTGGTTCTTGAGTCAGTTTTATCTTTCTAGGAATTTGTCCATCTCCTTTGAGTTATCTAAGTAATTGGCATAGAATTGTTCATAGGAATTACCTTTGTAATCCTTTTTATTTCTGTAAGGTTAGTAGTGATGTCTCCTCTTTCATTTCCGATTGTATTAATTTGAGTCTTCTCTTTTTTTCTTGGTCAGTATAACTTAAAGGTTTGTTAATTTTGTTGACCTTTTCTAAGAATCTCAGCATTTGACGTTTATTCTGGCCCCAGGAAGGTTCCTCTCAGCTTTATTTTACTTCCTTCTCTCTGGCAAAATAGCCAGCCTACACTTTAGCCTATTATCTCCAATGAATCTATTAGTCTCCTCCCATTTGCCTTTTGCTACAGTCTCCAGTTTTTTTGAGAGCACTGCACCCTTAGGCTTGAAATTCACACTCTGTAGCAAATGGAGTCTGTTCCTTTGGGAAGAGATTTGGAGCTCTCTGTTTTATGGTGTGCTTCCCCCTTTGGCTAAAATTTCTGAGTCATGGCTCTGCAGCTGAAGTTTGGAACAATGACACATTTCTCTCTGAGTGATACCCCTGCTTTAGGAGCTGAGCATTTGGTGGCAGAGGCAGAAGTAGCCTCAGGCTTCTCAGCTTGCCTCTGCAGGCTTAGAACCTATACTTGATGAATTATGAATGGGCCAGGTCAAGAGCAATCTGGACCTCAGCATTTTCATCACACCACATCCAAGGTAGAGCCTGTGTCCCAAGGTTGAGGGCTGGATTTCACCCACACTTGCTTGGAACTTAGCCTCAGCAACAGGTAGCTGGGGTTAGGATGAGAAATGCAGATATCTCCTGGGGGAGCTAGCCCTCTAACTAGGAGATGGGAAGAGAGGGATCCCTATTCTTGGCTGCAACAGTGTATAATGTTCCTGTGTCATGGAGGTGGGTGGGAGAAGGGAGAAGGGAAGTGTTGAGTATTGGTTCACAGACTCTCACTGTTCTAACCAAGTTCTGTGAGATTTTCTTGAATAAGTGTTTCTTTATTTGCTGTTATTTGCTCGTAGGACCATTTCCAGAGACTTTAAATGGTGTTTTTTGTTATTTTTATAATTTTCACCAGTTTCAGTGAGAAGCAGGTCCATGGGACTCTTCACACTGTCCTGCTGGAAATAAAACTGCACCTTACACTTTTGACTGGAGTTGGCTATCTTTTTGGTATTTTAGAGGAGAATTTTGAAGTTCCTTGAAAAGCTTAAAGAGATTTTTTTTCCCAAGAGGGAAGAGCTGACTAGGAAAAAAACATGAAGTCCTTAGTAGAGCATAAACTCTCAGATTAACAACATAGCAGTTTTGTGTTTAGTACACAGACTCGTTTTATTTTTCCTTTAGTGGAAATTTTTCTGATTTTTAGCTACAATTATGGCATCATGGTCAAACAAACCTATTCAGAAAAGCATCATTTAATCACCTTGATTCTTTTCTTATTTTTCCATAATTATAAGCCTACTGTTTGGTAATGTAATTTGTGTTTGTTTGGCTTTTGTTTTTGTTAGAGGCAGTAATGAACCAGGAAAAAAGAAACAGCATATTTGTCATATTGAAGGATGTGGAAAAGTTTATGGCAAAACATCTCACCTACGAGCACATCTTCGCTGGCATACTGGAGAAAGACCTTTTATATGCAACTGGATGTTTTGTGGCAAAAGATTCACGAGGAGTGATGAGCTTCAGAGACATAGAAGAACCCATACAGGTTAGTTGGTTTATTTTAGGACTTGTACTTTTTACTTATTTTTTCAATGTTTAGATAAAAGTTTTGGTGATAATTTAGCTGTCAAATTGGAAATATGCAAATAAAGTAGAAAACATTCACTTTAGCAATTATGTGGAAGATGTTTAAGATCAAAATTCTTTACCTCATTTCTAAGATATATTTTATTCTACTTTTTTTTTTTGAGACAGAGTCTTACTCTGTTGCCCGGGCTGTAGAGTGCCGTGGCATCAGCCTAGCTCACAGCAACCTCAAACTCCTGGGCTCAAGTAATCCTTCTGCCTCAGCCTCCCGAGT
>CAUYRT010008561.1:0-98020 GCA_963574885.1 Lepilemur ruficaudatus | reverse complement strand
TTTTTTTGAGACAGAGTCTCACTCTGTTGCCCGGGCTAGAGTGAGTGCCGTGGCGTCAGCCTAGCTCACAGCAACCTCAAACTCCTGGGCTCAAGCAATCCTTCTGCCTCAGCCTCCCAAGTAGCTGGGACTACAGGCATGCACCACATGCCCGGCTAATTTTTTACATATATATTTTTAGTTGGCCAATTAATTTCTTTTCTATTTATAGTAGAGACGGGGTCTTGCTCTTGCTCAGGCTGGTCTTGAACTCCTGACCTTGAGCTATCCACCCGCCTCGGCCTCCCAGAGTGCTAGGATTACAGGCGTGAGCCACCGTGCCCGGCCCTAATTGATTCTTTGACCCTTTTAATCTCCCCTCCACTTCCAGCAGAGGTAGTCTTTAAAATAGCTCAGATAATTATGGAGCCTTCATGACTATAACTGCGATATGATCATGTTACACACCCACTCAAAGTTCTCTGCTTCAGGGTCAAGGTTTGGGTGACATCACACAGCCTATAGACTTTCTGCTTCCTGGACTGGTTTCTCTGTTGTGAGGAGGATAGGAAAGAAGAGAAAGATGAGCCCATTGTAATTCTGAGGATCAGATTTAACTAGTATCTGATAAAGCTTGAGGTATTTTCATGTTGATAAATTGACCTAATTTATTCCTTTTAACCTGCTGTGTAATGTTCTATTATATGAAAATATCACACTTTGTTTATTGATATTGATGGACATTTAGATTCTAATTTTTTGCCATTACAAATAATATTCCCATGAATATCCCTATATATGTTTATGTTTTCTCATGCACGTGTATGAAAGTTTTGCTAAGGGAGGCATCTTTAAACTTTTTTATTACCTTATCCCACAAACAATTTGGAAAAACTTTCCTCTTAACACATTTTAGAGTTAGAATTAAACTTTTTTATTGTAAGTTCAAATAGTTGCAAAGGAGTAATTTCTTTGTAATGTAAACATTAACATTTGAAAGTAGAATTCTTAAATGTATCCAATAGAATATAAATACAGTAGTAATTTGTTACTTATTATTCATCAAAACATTAAAAATATGAAGAAGCTCTTTTCTTACAGTAGAAAGTTTTATGTTTTTCTTTTTTCTCTTTGAACTTAAATTTTCTTTCCAATTCTGCCACAGATTTTTATTTGAATGTAATATATATTGTGTGAATATCTTATTAATGATGACTGTATCATGTTTTCCTGTAGCAAATTTTATGTAAAACTTTAAATTTTATTACATTTCCTTGACCATAATGCCCCTAAGTGTTAAAAATTCTTCTGAATTATCATTAATTATTTTTAGTTCATAATCAGATACTTTTAAATGTTGATAACTATTAAGCATAAAAAAGAAATCAATTGGGCTTTTTAAAAATTGGTTTATATAGCATAAATGAATTTTTATGTATTTCTAGAAGGAGACAAGTTCAGCATCAGAATACTTATCCCTAGTTTTTGCTTTTATATTGTAAACACTGAGTAATATCGTCTATATAAATAAGTAGATAGCAATAGTAAGGGATTGTTTTAGTGTTGTCATTCATTTATTTGAAAGTTTCCCAAATTATATGTCACACATCACTTAGTGATTTTAGTTTTAATGATTTATTAATGGACAATTTCAATAGCTTCTCCTTCAATTAGCCAGTTACTTATTTTTTGTAGAGATGGGGTCTTACTATGTTGCCCAGTCTGACCTTGAATGCCTGGCCTTAAGCGATCCTCCCATCTCAGTCTTCTAAAGTGCTGGGATTACAAGCGTGAGTCACTACACCCAACCAAAAAAAATTAATGCTAAACAGGCTATCTTTCAAAAGGGTTTGTTAGTAAAATCATTTAGCCTCTCAGCACCAACATCATTATTTCAGATGATCTTGTTAGATCCTTGCAAGTTTTTACACTTTGGGGCAGTATATCATTTTAGCATTCAGATGGAAAGGGTATGCCTTTCTTTTTTAAAGTAGGATATAGGGCCACAGTGAAAGGGAAGACAGGGACAAGGAACCACTAGGTCCACTTAATCAAGTCAACACTGGTTCTCAGGTAGATCAGATTTAGGAAAGAGTATACATAAAGTTAAAGATCTGGAATTGATTCCCTTAAATCTAAGTGTCTCAGTTCTCCAGTTTGAAGACCACTACTCTGATGTTGATACTCAGAAGTGGAACTGCTGGTGTTGGAGTCTTCTAAGCTGTGTGACTGTTTCACTGAAGCCCCATCACTGAGGTCATCTCAAGGGCTTGGGAACAGTCTCTCAAGGTCCATATATGTGAGTCATAGAAGTCTTCTAACTTTGGGAAAATCCATGGTCACTTTATTTAAATAACTGATGACCAATGAGTAGTAACCCTCTAGAATTCTATGAGACACTAAATTTCATTCTATAATTTGGCTTATGACAACCTCTAGAAGTGTTTTTATTCATGACTTCCACATTTTTTTCTTTAAAGGGCATCTTTACATCAACCAAGATGGTATAAAGACAGCACTGTAATTCATTTACATTCTGTGCCTTGAAGCACAAATGCCTTTAAGGCCTTCTTTACTCTCTGTTAATTGCAAAATAAACAGATGTCTAGTGGAGAAGGTTATTAGAAATATTCTGTGCAGTTTGAGAGAACTAGGGGTCAGGATTGTTTGACCTAGCTTCTGATAACAAACTCAAGCCAAATAGTCTACCAAGATAGCTTACTCTTAGGGCAAACATTTTCTGGTTTGCAAATTTCTGGGTGCAGCTGAAAAGAACAGCACATTTCAAAAACAGAATAATGGCCATTCTCAGGCAGGACCTAATTTAATTCTACTTTAAAGACTGAAAAGATTCAGTATGCCAAATACAAATCATAAGGAAAAGTTGACCACTGGATAGGCCAAATGCCTCAACACTGTAAAAGAAACAAGATTTGAAATGCAGACAATCCTATTTTGTAATTAGCAAGTTTGCAAGAACACAATTATAAGGCACATTTTAATTAAGCCCTCCCTTCTACTTGCTTCAACAGGTGATATAGGAAGAGAGTGGTCCCATGAGCTCTAGCAGCCAGTGGCCTGGGGCTATACTCTGGGAGGCAGCCAAGACAAAGGTACTGTGTCCAGAAAAGAAACTTCAGATAAGATTTATGGCTCAGAGTCCTGTAAATGAGATTATTTTTTCCTCTCAAAATGGGCTGTTTCTATTCATTAGCTTTCTCCCAGCCCTCTGACTTCATAAAATTTATGTCAAGGATTTGAAACATTCCCAAATTAATTTTCAAGCACCAAGACTTTGCTTATAGACTTCCTTTTCCTTTAGGGTCTCCTGCAATGCAAAATCTGCACATCTTTTAAGAAATGCAACACTTTTAGTACAATTAAGTAGCCAAAATCCACAAAAGAGAACTGTTTTTCTGTTGTATTTACAAAAGATAAAATTTCCCTTCTAAACTAGGTCTGACAACATTAGCTTTTTCTATAGTGTTCTTTATAAAGTTCCTACAAGATAGAAAAACCTAAATTACAGTAAGAGTACCTTTCAAACTTATTCTGTTAATCCTAAAACATTGTTTTAATAAGAAACTTATAAGTGGGCAGGGTCTAGAACTTCATTTTATTATCTAATATAACCATGAAATTAAATAGTGGTCTACCACTGGGTACCAAGGTCAGGTTCAAAAACATTAAAGATAAATTTAAGATACTACATTCACATGGTTGAAAAATCAGAAGGCACAAAACAATAGTGTCATATACAATGTGAATTGTGGCCCTTGTAGTTGTATAACTTGGTAGACCTGTATATGTCACCTTCCCTTCTGGTCTCTCAGCCATATCAGTTCCTTGTATATTAATAAGGCAACCTTGGCTCCACGTGGTAGCTCATGCCCGTAATCCCAGCACTTTGAGAGGCCAAAGCACGAGGATCACTTGAGGCCAGGAGTTTGAGTTTGCAGTGAGCTATGATCCTGCCACTGCACACTCCAGCCTGGGCAACAGAGCAAGACCCTGTCTCAAAAACAAACAAAAAAAGGAATAAAAGAGGACTCTTGAACTCTTGAAACAGAGGTAAGGAGGAGGAAAATGGGGATTGGAATAAAGAGAATGACAAGAAGAAGAGCTGGAGAAAAGAGAGTGGAGAATAGAAAGATGAAAGGTAGAAAGACTGAGGCTTTATACAAAGGATCAGCACCCTCCTCCCAACCCTCTCTCGCAATTATCCTTTGTGTGTGTATGTATATTTGTATATAAATAGAAGAGGAAGAAATGGGAAGAGTAAGAAAAACAAAAGACACTTATCTGGGGAAGGGTATTGGTGAGCCACTGGGAATTTTTAACCATGTGCATGCATTACTTGAGTAAACTTCTTTGTAGTGCTTTTTCTTCTCGTATTGTTTTTATCTAGATTCAACCAACTATATTTTAGTATTTTGAGATTTAGGTTTAAAAGAATCAAAGCCAATTGGCATAAATGTTTGTACAAGAAAGGGTAGTAGGAATGCAGGCCTCTACCACCTCATATCAAAGACAGACTAACCTTTCTCCAGCACAAATTGGCCTGATGAAATCCAGAATTAAGCTTTCTCTGCACTGACCTATCTCAGACGGCAAACAGGTCTGTTAACAGATTTTGAGCCATAAAGAAGGGGCTAGTTGTAACTCGGTGGCAGCATTTTCATTGACTCCAACTCTTCAGCAGGTGGCAGCGTTTCCCTTGTTCCCAATGGGTTTGGTATTTCATTCCTTTCAAAAGTGTACGGGCCTCACAGTCCCTTTTCTTTTTTCAGTCCACATATAACGCCCACCTCCTTTATATTCTTGCTTGGAAGACATTCTCCCAATGATTTTTAGAAACTGAGGAGTCAAAGCAAATTTGCAACATGCAGCAATCTGTGTTTTAATGTTTGATCCTTAAGACACTAATCCTCATGGGCTAATTTCAGGACACTTGAGGACACAGAGTGAACATCAGTAATCATGTTGTTCACTTATCCCCATTTTCCCCTATTCTAAGCCCTATTTATCATCTCTACTTAAGCAGTCTCCTTGTTCCCTTCGTTCATTCCTATCCAAGGCTTGAAAATGTCATTAAAAGCTATCTCTAGTTAAATTTCTTTCTAATTGATGTGTTTAGATTTCTCTAAAAGCTAGGTTTTCTTCCCATCTTTATTCACTGATGGGATATGAGGAAATTTCTCAGGCTCCTATTAAGGATCCTTCACTGAGTTGCTGTATCATCTGGGCATGTAAATCCTTTGGGCCTCATTTTCTTCATTTGTAAAATGGGATTGATAAACTAGGTGATCTTTGAAGTTTCTTCTAGCTCTTATACTCTTGGATCATAAAGTAGTCTGCCCCTGCCTTGAATGGAAGAAGATGGTGGTACTGGGGTATCACACAACTATTTCTGGAAGAAATTTTCATTGAGCAGCAAAAGTCATTAAACAGTACCGAGAGTGAAGAATAGATCTCGTTGAGACCATTGATTCAGGGAAGAGAGGGTACTCAGGATAAGATACAGCCTGTCTACCACATAGCATCTCTTCTAGGCAGCATTCATGGCAGATAGACCTACGTATTTCTATGGTGCAGCAAATACCAAACAGACTTTTAAGCTTAAATGCTAGAAATTCCTTAGTGTGCTCATTTATTTAAAAAGAAATTACAGCTCCCTCCCTGGTTATTTAATATTCTTTTCATAATAGACATTTATTTTTAGCCTTAATTCTATTGGATGAAATCACTTTTTTACCTTATAAAAATAATAAGCGATCATTGTAAAGAACCTTCAAACCATACGGAAAGCAATAAATGAAAAGAGAAATTCCTCTCCCTCTGAAGCCCCCCTCCTGCCCTCAAAGATAACCAGTGTTCTCTTGTCTCTTGTTTATTCTTTCAGATATTTTCCATGTATTTATGCAAACACATGTATATGTATGTATTATCACTTTTGTTTTATTTCATTGCATTTTAATGAATCTTTTGGGAACTATATTAATCCTGGAATAAATAGAATTATGCATGTAAAATAGATGAGTAAGCAAATTAAGAAACTAAAAGATTAAGGAACAAAACAGAAAACAACAGAAAACATTCAGTTGCCAATGAAATTGTCAACTTATAGGGAGAGTTCTTAAATGATAGATATTGTAATTGACCTAAGAGAAGGACCGTGGAAAATTGTCTGTTTTGGGGAGTTATTTACATGGGAGAGGACTCAGGTCATTGTGGTAGCTGACCACCAATTTCTCCATGTCTCTACATACATGCCACCCTCCCACCAAAAGGTAGAGTCTATTTCCCCTTCCTTGAATCTTGACCCTGTTACTTGCTTTGGCCAATAGAATGAGGCAAAAATGTTGCTATTGTAGTTCTGGGCCTTCGTCTGGCAACTGCAGTTTTACTCTCTTGGAAGATAACCACCATGTAAAGAAGTCTGACTACCCTGCTGAAGAGAGAGGCTTCATGGAGGGAGTGTGCCTCTGAAGGATAAAGGACTATGGAGAGAGATAGATCCAGCAAGCCTCTAGTTATTCCAGCCACTCCAGCTGAGGCACCAGACATGGGATTGATGCCATCTTCTAGCCCAAGTCAAGCCACCCCAGCCAACATCACATGAAGCAGAGACAGCTGTCACCACTTATCCTGTTCATATTGCAGAATGGTGAGTAAGTAAATGGTTGTTGCTGTTTTAAGCTACTACGTTTGGGGGTAGTATGCTTTGTGGAGCAGATAATAGAAATTGATGCCTGAAAGTTGGGTGCTAGCATAATAAAAATTTTGTGGCACTGGCTTTGGGATCGGGCACTGGGTGGAGGTTGGAAAGGTGATGAGGAAATCCTTTTTTTTTTTTTTTTTTTTTGAGACAGAGTCTCACTCTGTTGCCCAGGCTAGAGTCTTGTGGCATCAGCCTAGCTCCCAACAACCTCACACTCCTGGGCTCAAGCAATCCTTCTACCTCAGCCTCCCAAGTAGCTGGGACTACAGGCATGCACCACCATGCCCGGCTAATTATTTTCTATATATTTTTAGTTGGCCAATTAATTTCTTTCTATTTTTTAGTAGAGACGGGGGTCTCGCTCTTGCTCAGGCTGGTTTCGAACTCCTGACCTTGAGCGATCCACCCGCCTCGGCCTCCCAGAGTGCTAGAATTACAGGCGTGAGGAAATCTTTTTTTTTTTTTTTTTTTTAAAAAAAAACTTATACGTTGGTTTTTAAATATTTTATTTTAAAGCAATTTTAAACTTACAAAAAAGTTGTAGAAATTATACAGAGTTCATGTATACTCTTCATCCAGCAGCTTTAATATTAATAACTTATTAATAGCCATAGAACAATTGGCAAAACTAGGAAATTAACATAAGGTACAGCCCTTATATGAAATTCACCAGTTTTTCTAGTGATCTTCTTTTCTTATTCCAGGATCGAATCTAGTTCTCAAATTTGAGGAGATTCCCAATGGAGGCTGAAAGAAATTGCTATCGGAGTTTGGCAAAATGGTGTTATGTAGTAGCAAGATGAATGGCAACACTTATATGCAATAAAACATATAAGATAGAAAATATACTTTATGAACTTGTGACTGTGGCAAAGGAGATCTTTAGGATGAATGTTCAAAGTGTCAGTTGGCTTCTTTTAGGGATGTACAATGGTATACAAGTGAGGTATGATGGTATCAGAAGAAAGAGATGTGTGAAATAAGGAACTATTCAGTTTTCAAGCAGAATGTAAAGGAAACGTACAAGGCCTAGGAGAGTCTCTTTAGCTAGCAAGAGGCTTAAAGTAAGAAATGGCCTAAAGGGCCTGCCTGTAAATTGGCCTCAAGGTAAAGATCCAATGAAGACTCTGTGCTAAGACTTCTAAAAGATTTAAATATTGCCTCTCTTCTAGACAAAAGGGTTTCTAAGAATCTTAAGGGCTGTCGCATAGCAGCCACCTCAACAGTCCCAAAGTAGAAGGAGGTTTGTTTTTAAAAGAATTATAGATGTTGCTTTGTGGGCAAGGAGTGAACCCCAATAAGAGTCATAGAAAACCCACAAAGTTTAAAGAGAATTCTATGAATAAAACTGCACCAGCTTGAACTAAAAAAGAAACAGTTCAAAATGAAAAAAAAGCCTCCAAGTCCCCAACTTTCTATGAGCAAGAAGTTGGCTGAGAGAATTATTCAACCATAAAGGGAAGGCAGTTTCTTATGAAAAAGGAAAATTGACTAAGAGGTCCTAGCCTAGACCCCAGAGGGTGAAACCAAGAGCTATTGAGAATAATGGATTAGGAAATTACTCCCAGGGAGAAGAACCTAGGCTGTAATGGAGAACTTGATCCTCAGAGGCAAGGCGAACAGTGCTTGGCTGGATTTTAGAATTGCTATGCACAAGCGACAGTTATATGCCTTCCAATCCCCACCTCTCTTTTGAATAGGAGTGTCTATTGCAATTATTCCATCCTGTTTCAGCATTGTATGTTGTGTATGTATCTTGTCTTTTTAGTTCACAGATCTCCAGATGAAGGGAAACAACATCTGAAATGCCTCATCTACATCTGGGCCTAATGTACACCTAGATCCTGAACTTTGGAGCCAATGCTGTACACAATGGTAACTTTAGGGAAGGGGAGTGAGTGTATTGTATGTCTGTGGGTATGTGCATGTGCACACATGTGCATATGTGTATATTGTAGCTAGAGGATAGATCATGGCAGACTGTTTCCAAATATGACTGCCAACAATTTCTCCTATCCCAGCTACTACTTCCATCAAGAAGTAGAGTATTTTTCTCCTCTCTTTGAATCTGGGCTAGCCCTGCAATTTACTTTGGCCAATAGAAAGCAATGGAAGTGACATTCTGGGACTTCTGAACTCAGGCTTTAAGAGACCTTGTAGCTGCTGTTTTCTCTCTTTTGGGATCCAGCCACTGTGTAGAAAAGCTTGGGCTGGACTATAGAATGATAAGAAATCACATAAAGAGAGGGAAGCCCCTAACCATTTCAGCTACTCCAGCTGAGGTACCAGAAATGTGGGTGAAGCCATCCATCTTGGACATTCCGGATCCTACCAGACTCACAGCTAAATAAAGCACATGTCTGACCCTAGCTGACATCATGGTGGAGCAGAAGAACTGCTCAGCTATGCCCTTCCCAAATTGCAGAATTGTGAGGAAATAAATGATGTTTGTTATCTTAAGCCACTAAGTTTTAAGGCAATTTATTATGCACAAATAGATCATTAAAACAGTTATCAAGTATCAGGGTATTTTCTATTGCTTTAACTTTATGGACTGAGAAGATACAGTGGCTCACACCTGTAATCCCTGCACTTTGGAAGGCCAAGGCAGGAGGATCACTTGAGGCCAGGAGTTAAAGACCAGCCTAGGCAACATGGTGAGATCTCATCTCTACAAAATATTTAAAAATTAAAACACACACACACACACACACACACACACACACAATTTATGGACTATGAAAAGTCTGCAACAGTGTCAGCCAAAGAAGTAAAGTTTTCAAGGCAGGCTTAACTCCATGAAGGTGAACCATATATGTCATAGTCATTGCTCTGTCCATAGAGCTTAGCACAGTACTGGCACATAATAAGCTCCCAAATATTTGTTGATTGAATCATTAAGTGAACGAATGGAGCTAAGACCCTTACCATCAAGAGGATGGACAAAAAAGGTACTTTAAACAGAGTTTGTCCCATGCACTTTCTCTTTCAAAAGGTGCTCTTTGTTGTCAGAAAAAGTGATGCTCCAGAGATGAGGATGTTTTGAAAGGAAAGATGGTAGGAGTGAGCTGGTTGTCAGCCTTCTCAATGTCCCTCCTATACCTAGACAAATTTGGGCTACTCTGTGATGCACTTGGTAGATGCCCCAATACCTACAGGTATATCAGAATTATTTTTTTTTCTACTATTGTAAAGGCTAAAAAGTAAAATATGTGTTCCACAGAACTAGATTAGAGTTAGCATTAAGGGGACCAAAGTAGACTACCCAATTGCGAATGTTAACCTGGAGACTAACATAGTCAAAGCTGTCTTGTCATGTTAGGTCGTTGTCTTTTTTTTTTTTAATCATTCCCTGGTTCAAGTCACAATTGCTAAATGCCACTTGGACATAGTGAGTACCTGGTCTGCTCTGTGATTCCCAGAAGCACCTAACTCAACCCTTACTTCTCTGAGAGTGATGATTTCATACAGCACACCTCTCGACTGAGACGTGAAAAGTGACTCCATGCTATCTGAAATAGCTTCAGGAGAGATTTAGGACATGGAAAGCTTATAGATAATATTGGAAAATTCTCTTTTAGGATATAGTATAGTTATTTGTATGACACATAGCAGCACCATTTGGAGAATGCCTTGGGAAAGCTATCTTTATTTAAAGGACAACAATATTTGTTATTAGGATAAATGAAATAAGGGAAAAGCCTTCAGACCCTTGGAAGAATGGGAAAGTTTAAATTCAAACCAATAATTATTATATTTTTCAATTCTGTATTATTTAGAAAATAGTAGTTAAATAGAGAAGATTGCTTAAAAATTAAAACCACTGATGGCTGGGCACAGTGGCTCATACCAGTAATCCCAGCACTCTGGGAAGCTAAGGCAGGAGGATCACTTGAGCTCAGGAGTTCGAGACCAGCCTGAGCAAGAGCGAGACCCCCATCTCTACTAAAAATAGAAAAAATAAGCAGGATGTGGTGGTACGTGCCTATAGTCGCAGCTACTTGGGAGGCCGAGGCAGGAAGATTGCTTGAGCCCAGGAGTTCAAGGTTGCTGTGAGCTAGGCTGACGCCATGGCACTCACCCAGGCAACAGAGTGAGACTCTGAGTCAAAAAAAAAAAAAAAAACAAAAAAAAACCATTAAAACCATTGATTTAGTTCTTTTTTTGAAAGGTCAGTGTGTGGGAGATGAGAAAGGCACCACAGTGAACAGTGTTTAGACTAAAGACATATTAGCAGCAGAACCTACAAAGAGCACATCAACTATTTATATTAATATCATCAGATCAAGTTGCTTGGTCATTTCACTTATCAAAGAAAATAAGAAAGGAATTTTCTTTGGATATTCTTTGGATGTAGTAACAATACAGTTTTGGAATCAGCTGTTAGAAACTATAATTAAAAGTGGCTTATCATATTCACTAATTATTTTATTTTATATAGTTAGTTTCCCTGAAGCTTTATATAATTCTCCCTTTGTTACAAGCTTCTGTTTTTCCCTAGGGTGTTCTGAATCCAGAAAGGTAAAGAACTGAAGTGCTTGGAAACCAGTGTATTGTAATATATGTACAGCTAAGCAGTGTATTGTAATATATGTACAGCTAAGCAGATAATTTCAACTGAACTTTAAAAAATTATTATTTTTAATTTTCTGTACCTTAGATAGGGCTAGCAATTTAGAGATTTCAGCTCTACCACTTTGGTAAGTGGATCCGTTGAGTAGAAGAGATCCACTTGGGCAGAAGGAAATAGTGAAGAAAAACAAAAATTGAAAAAGGATACATCTGTATTTCTTTCAGAAACAACTTAACACTAGGCATGGGATGAGGTTTTTATTCAGCAACTCCTAATAACCACCTGATGTTGCTGTCAAGCTGGCCAAGTATCTGCCAACATTGGTGATCTTTTCATTCACCACTAGAGAGAAGTAGAGAGACCTGATGTTTAGAGAAGCATTTTCCTTTTCCTGCTTTCTTCCTTTCCCAAACCCATTTCCCGTTTACTTCCTTCAGCCAGATGGAGGTGCTTGTGGGCTGGTGTCATATTCCAGCACTTTGGTGGTCGTGATGCAAATCTTCTCTGTTTCAAAGTAAGTCTATGTCATGGAATTGAAAAGGATCCTCTTTCTTCATGCCTAATATAATACTAGCAAGGACAGGAATGAACCCTGTTTCTTTTTCTTCCAAAGAAGCAGATTTCGGAGCTTCTCAGATGCCAAGACACTAATGGTCACATAGGGGTAGGCTCCAGGGGAGAGGCAGAATAGGGCAGTATTAATAACAGGGACTAAGGAGACAAGATCAGCAACTTGAGAAACAAGTGTGGGACATTTCCCCCCCCCATCTACTCTCCTTTATTTAACTTCATCTTTAGCTTCCCTTTTTCTATGAAGCAGTAGTTGATAGCTCAGGTTTTTACCATGCAATCTAATAGAACGCCTAGACATCAGGGACTCCTTATCCTTGATTATTTGTAAAATGAAGAAATCTCTAGCTCACACTAGGCTTTGTGGGACAGGATTTGCACCTTTGGAAATCAAACGGAAACCTTTCTCCTACTTTTTTCAGGTTTCTTTCCATTTTCTTTTCCACTTGGGGTCCCTGCCTCTCCCAAGCTAACCAGAACCACGCAAAAAACCATCCTTCAATAAATAACAACATTGAAGCTTCAGCAGGTTGTTAACTCTTGGAGAGCTATCTTAAAAAGATATTGTATATAAATGCAAAGTTTTGTAGAGCCTCAGAGATCTCTAAGAATATTGTAAATATCCCAGGTTTAATTAGTAGTCCTGGCGTTAGGTAATGGCCTGTGGCTTTCTGAGATAGGCCTCTTGGGGTTTCTAGTCTTCAGGGGCTGCCTGCAACTATGAAGTGCACACATACAATCTTCTTTCTCATGCACTGCATATATCCTCTTTAGACCTTACTAGGCACTACTCACAATTATAGCAACACACATCGATTCTCATTATCCCAAATTTTGAAAAACGACCCAGTGCCTCAGCCTAGGTTTCAAGAAAGATGTTTTTCGACTCAAATTGTCGCCTTGAGTTCTACTTCCCCAGGGAAAGAAAAAGAAGTTCCTAGATTGGTGTTAATTGATGCACATTCTCTTCAAGCAGAAGGTGGACTATTTGCTTTACAGCTTTCTGAAGTCGGGGAAAATGCACTGCAGTTCTCAGCATTTCCGAACCAGTTTTCTCACGGGGGATAGGTCAACCAATCGGGACTGTAGGCAGACTTGACAGGTTTGTCTGGCGCTGACGGCCACTGACTAGGTTCTCAGACCAGATAAGTCACTTGGCTGAGCCTACAGTAGGTGGGGCGCGCTCACCAGCTCAGGGGCAGTGACTGGAAGTTTATTGCAACATCGGACAATCCAAGCAGCGGGCTGCAGCAGGAGATACCCTTTTGCCCCGCGAGCACAGCGGCAGGCACCAGCGAGGGAGATGCCCCAGACCCCTGGCGCCCAGCTCTTCCCACGTTTGGGAACGCGCAGCGAAGGTCGATCCAGAGCAGGGAGTCTCAGGCCTCGGCCTTTGGCTTGCTCTGTGGGTAGCACGCGCTGAGTGGGACCAGCCCGGGGACTCTCCCCGCTTTCTGTGAGAATCGGCTGCGGCCAGCGGAGCGGGGAGGCGGGGGCACGTGCTTGGATGTGGGTGCTTGTGTAACCAGCTCCCCAAGCGCTGGCCCCGACAGCGCTCCTTCGGGAGGCTCGTCTGAGCTCTTTTTTCCGCCGCGACCAGGATGGGGCTAGGGTCACGCTGTCCGCACCCGACGGGATGGAGCTCCCAGGGCAAAGGCAGCAAAGCACTTGCCTCTGGAGCTATGAGAGGGGAGTGGGAATTTGGAAAGTTCCCCAACTAGGAACACACGTGACCTCCTTCAGAAAGTAGTTCCGACTGCGGCCCGCGTATCCCTCCACCTCCTTTTGAACCCTCCTAAGCCTCCTCGCCCCGCCCACTCGTAGGGCTGCAGCTTCCTACCGTCCTGTACTTCGCACTCGGGCCCCGTAACCCCGGCCCGAGCTTGCACGGTCCGGCCCGGGCAGCGCCGATGGGTTGCCCCAGGCGATCCACCCCGCCACGTTTTCTCGGCGGCCAAGAGGGGGCGGGGCGAGGTAGCTTCTAAGGACGGAGCTTGAGTTGGACGCGGTGAAGCGACCTGGAGCCCGAAGGGGAGAGATGTTCGACTCTCCAGGGCCACTGGAGGAGGCTGAGGGGTGCGTCCCACTCACGGGAATCCACTGTCAGCGCACCTGGCTAGGTGTCCTTTGGGCCTTGGAGATTCAGGGGCGATGTGTTCACACTCTGCGCTCGGCTGGAAGCTTTTGATTTTAGGGCAGATGAGCGGAGTTGGAGAAGCGAGAGGTGGGGCGGTGAAAGGGAGCCGGAGGAGGTGATCCAGGCAGGAGACACAATAGGAGGCTGTTCTTTGTGCTGAGACTGACACCTTGAGGACAAGGGGGGAGGGGGGATTGTCTAGGCAAAGCCTGCGAGCGTCATCCCACATTGGTGCAAAACGAAACGGTGAATGCAGGCCATACCGGGAAATCTAGCGGCAGAGGCAGGGGAAGGATGTCCTCACTGCAGGGACTGTCCCTGCATTTCCCTATGCACTGACTAGCACGGTCACCTGGTCCTTTCCACCCGTGTAAAGGTAACCTCAGGCTCGAGTCAGTGACACTGCTCAACGCACCCGTCTCAGCTTTCGTCATCAGCCCTCCATCTCCACCCCCAACCCCCAACAGCCTACCCTGCCTCCGGCTGGGTTTCTGGGCACAGGCCGAGGCTTAGCTCGTTACCGTCGCCCCGCGTTGCTGCAGAAGCAGCCGCGGCAAGTGCAGCTACAGCGGGCGCCTCGGAACAAGCCCGAGCGAGCCCCTGGCAGTCACACTGGGCATGCTCAGTAGCGCCCGCAGGCTGGGGGCTCTGCACTCGCACGGGGACCTGCCGTTCCTGCCCCCTTCTACCGCTCCTGCCCTCCCCTCCCCCGGCGCGCTCACGTCCGCCTCTCGCTCGCCTCCCGCCTCCCCTCAGGCTCCCGAGGCCACCGGACTCCCCGCGCGGCGGCGGAGGGGGCGGGCAGGCCGGCGGACGGTGATGTGGCGGGACTCTTTGTGCACTGCGGCAGGATACGCGTTGGGGCGCGGCGACGCGGCTGCGCTCAGTTCTCTCCTCTCGGAAGCTGCAGCCATGATGGAAGTTTGAGAGTTGAGCCGCTGAGAGGCGAGGCCGGGCTCAGGCGAGGGAGATGAGAGACGGCGGCGGCCGCGGCCCCGAGCCCCTCTCAGCGCCTGCGAGCAGCCGCGGGGGCAGCGCCCTCGGGGAGCCGGCCGGCCTGCGGCGGCCGCAGCGGCGGCGTTTCTCGCCTCCTCTTCGTCTTCTTTTCTAACCGTGCAGCCTCTTCCTCGGCTTCTCCTGAAAGGGAAGGTGGAAGCCGTGGGCTCGGGCGGGAGCCGGCTGAGGCGCGGCGGCGGCACCTCCCGCTCCTGGAGCGGGGGGGAGAAGCGGCGGCGGCGGCCGCGGCCGCGGCGGCTACAGCTCCAGGGAGGGGGTCGGAGTCGCCTGTCACCATTTCCAGGGCTGGGAACGCCGGAGAGTTGGTCTCTCCCCTTCTACTGCCTCCAACACGGCGGCGGCGGCGGCGGCACATCCAGGGACCCGGGCAGGTTTTAAACCTCCCCTCCGCCGCCGCCGCACCCCCCCTGGCCCGGGCTCCGGAGGCCGCCGGAGGAGGCAGCGGTTCCGAGGATTATCCGTCTTCTCCCCATTCCGCTGCCGCCGCTGCCAGGCCTCTGGCTGCTGAGGAGAAGCAGGCCCAGTCGCTGCAACCATCCAGCAGCCGCCGCAGCAGCCATTACCCGGCTGCGGTCCAGAGCCAAGCGGCAGCAGAGCGAGGGGCATCAGCTACCGCCAAGTCCAGAGCCATTTCCATCCTGCAGAAGAAGCCCCGCCACCAGCAGCTTCTGCCATCTCTCTCCTCCTTTTTCTTCAGCCACAGGCTCCCAGACATGACAGCCATCATCAAAGAGATCGTTAGCAGAAACAAAAGGAGATATCAAGAGGATGGATTCGACTTAGACTTGACCTGTATCCATTTCTGCGGCTGCTCCTCTTTGCCTTTCTGTCACTCTCTCTTATAACGTGGGAGTAGACGGATGCAAAAAATTCTGTAGTTTGGGTGACTATAGCATTTAACCGTGGTCAGATTTATAGATCATATATTTTGTGTTTCTTTTCAATGTAGTCAATCTAGGGTGTGTTGGGCTAGATGGAACTCTTGCCTGGTTGCAAGTGTCACGGCACCGATTGGTTTCTTAATCTATCTATATGGTCTGTTCCTGAGGGCTATTGTCCGTTAATAGAGAATACAGTACACTGCTAGTGGATTAGTGAGCTCGATAATCCGGTCTGCTAAATGAACAAAAAAGGTAGACACTTTGAGGTTGAGCATATTTCGATTAAATCTTGGCTTAGGCCCCAGATCAAGGGTATAGATCAGATTAAAATGAAAATTAGTGTTGCACGTAGGCATATTGCATCAGAATCTTGCAGTGATTCTTTTTGGTTTCCTGGGTTGCATTGATAGATTCTTTTATAATGTGAGTTTTGGACTGATTTGCATAACTTTATAGAAGCAGAATCATTTTCAGCATATATGGTGCGTCTCTGAAGGCAACAAATAGGTTTTTTATGTCTAAACAAAGTTAATTGCAACTTTGAACTGCATTTAGAAGTTTTGTAGTTTGAAATCAATAGTGCCATAATATACCTTATAAGGCGCTGTTACTAGATCTTTATTTGCCTTTTTGTCTCCCAATGGGGGATGTAGAACAGGGCATGAAATTTGCAGTTCAGTTGCATTTTATTTTCAGTGCTCTTATCATGCATAATAGAATGGTGATTGAGTAGTTTTTGATCCAAGATGATAGTATTGTGTAGGTTCAAGGGTATTGTGTGAAGCAGATCATTGCAGAGATTAAACTTCAGTTCTGACTTGAAATTTAAGTATTACTATGATGCCAGAATTGCTGTTCACCTTTTTTAGGTTTCAGGTCTTGTGTCACCGTTTGGTGTCCGTTAATTTTACTCTGTGACTAGTGTAGATTGTCAGGTGTGTTTTACCAGCTCATACCCAGAAATGTTGGCAAGAGTGGTTTACTCCAGCTTCAGATTGTAGGTATGTTAGCTTTTCTCATACAGTGTATTAAATTTACTGAGTCAGCTTGTTGAATAAGACAGAAACCCAAGAATTTTAACAGTGTATAGTTTTGGTTGTCTAAAAGTTAGGCCTTTGTATTTCAAAAGTTAGTGGTTATCGAAAAGCGTTAGCCTTTGCAGTTTCGGGTACAACAAACTGGTTTTGATCAAGGATGAGGATAGAGCCCTCCTTTTTTGCAAAATGGAAAGTATTGACAGGAATTGAGAGCTATAACAGAATTAAGTTATTGGGCTCTGATTGGGGTAGGGAACCTGTGGCCTTGGAGCCTTGATTGTGGCCTTTTGACTCAATCCAAATTTTACAGAACAAATCCTCTTAATAAAAGGATTTGTTCTGTGAAGTTTGGATTTGGTAGCGGGGCTGCACTTGGGGACCTGGAGGGCCACATGTGGCAGCAGGTTCTCCACCTCTTACATCAGTAAATATTTTGTTTAAAGGTAGAGTGACACTGAAGTGTGTTTATGCCCTGCTAAAAATTGTGGGGAAGATTTTTTAGAAAATGTTTTATGTTGGAAGAAATTTTATTCCTTTGGATTACGTTGGCTTCATACAAATGTACACAGTTAATTTTGCCCAAGTTTTTGTTCTGAAATGAATATAGAATTTACTGAAGAAGTACCTTCATGAAACTTAATTTTCTGTTAAGTTTAAAATAATATTTTAAAAGAGTATTCGGAAATTTTGGAGTCTGCATTAATTGAAAAACGTTACTAAGGCTGAACTTCACTCGCTTGCCCAGAAGATAATCATGGAAAAATTCTTCTGATTTATGACTTACTCCAAAAGCATTCTACTGTTGGTGTGAATTAACGACAGTAAATATATAGGAACAAAAAATTAAATGTTTATGTAACTTTTTTTTAAAAGCCCTCATTCAAAGTTATTACTACAGTGCTGTCTGGGAGACAGATTTCTTTCAGCATTTAAAGTACATTTACGTTATTTTTACTTCCCTTGCTTGACTTAAGATTATCAGGGTTATAAAACCTTAAAATTATTTTACCAGGTTCTTATATGTGAGCAGCGAGATAACTGAAAATTTCTTCTTTGATTTCAAAGTATATGGGCCTCTGCACATGAAATTTAGGTGACTTAAAACTTTCTCTAAAACTGTACTTTTAGTTATGGTATACATAGAAAGCAGTATCAGATATTGCATCAAATGACTAATAACACTTAATTTCTAGAGTTGTGGTTTTATTGAGCCAAACGTTGATATGAAAAAAAATCAGGAAAGTTAGTGAAGTGCTTGCTTTTTTGATAATTGTACTCCCAATAATTTTGAAATACCAAAGTACTTTAGTTTGCTTAGTTTCACTTTACTGTCTTCTGTTTATTGGAGGGGGGGATTAAAATGGTCATTGAGGACTGTTTCTGGCGGGTTGTATCTACTGTGGCAGCTAACCTGTTAAAAGTTAAATTTCTTTATGAAAGGAGTGATTGAAATATTTTTATATGATAAAGATTAATAATGAAGTCCTTTCTCCAAGGAAAATTAAGGACAATAGCTTTAAAATATTTTTGCAAAATTGAGTTATTGAAATTTGTTAGGGTTTTATTCTAGTTAGTCTGAAAGATTGTGCTAAACTTGACTATACAAAATTTAGTGTCTTTAGGGTGTGTGGAAACTTTAAGCTTCTGTTGTATTTTTATTGTTTGGTAGATTTGCATCTTTTCAAATACTGATCTTCATAGGGAATATTTTTAACTTGTAGAGTACAGTAATTATCGAAGTTAGCTAAATTATCTCTTAAGGTAAGTGATTATTGAAATTAATCATGAGGTTTTTAGAATAGATTCTATTCATAATCTTTATTTTACAATGTTTTATATCTGCTTAGTTGTATTTCTTTCCTGAAAAACAGGACTGGACCGCCTAATTGCTGTATGGTAATTTACAAAGTTCATTTTCCATAAAGTCTATTCAAGAGTAAAGCACAACTGAAAATAGTAATGCAGTTTATAAGTCTGTTAATATAAAGAAAAAGAAATTTTACTTCTGTCCAGTGTAAAAGTTTGCACAACAGTGCAGTCATCAATGCAGATTTACGTTGCTTACAATATACTAAGTAAATACTAAGTGAGTAAAGATAATGAAATATGGGGAGGTATAAGCACTTTCATCTTAAACTTAATTTTAGAACATAGTAGAGAAGGATGCCTTTATTACCTTTTAGAATTTAATAATATGGAAAGGCAGCTGGTGATAATTTTTGTGTGGAACAGCAAATCTGCTTTCTCAATAACTATATAAGATATGTAAACTTCTTAGTGTTAATGAAATTGCTTACTTTTTGGAAGTGAAGAAGTCTTCAATTCTTATTTCAAATGTTTCCATTTTGAAATTTGCCTCTATTTGCTGTTTGTTCAATTGGTGTAGCTTAATACTTTTTAAGAAATTTTAAGCGACTTCTGAAGTAATCACTTCAGTGACTTTTAATGGAGGTGTATTATGGGAAAATCAATTCACAAAGTTTCAGTGGTAATTCACTTTCAGTAAATACTCTTTTAAAATTTTTATCTCAATCCTTTAATGACAAAGTGTGGGAAATGTTTTTATATTGATATTGTATGTGAATTCATCATTTGTAAAGAGAACTTTAGAAGTGTGTATGCATATGACAGTTTTCCACTAACTTGAAATGTGAGGTCTTTGTCATACTATGAAGATTTAGCTTCCAGAAAATGTGTTGTTAATGTAGTTTGGGAAATTTATTTGGTGCCGTATTTTTTTTTTCTGTAGAAACCACTGGGTTGAAGAAACAGTTCTCAAGTTTTAGTGCCTAGAACCCATTACTCCTCACTTTTGTTTCCTTTTCCTTCTCTTTTTTTTCCTGAGTAAACCTGATTTTTAAAATCAGTATTGAAGAATTCACTTTGTGGCTTGAATTCATTAAGAAAAGGTGTTAAGATTTGCTCTAAAGATAGTGACTTAGTACATTTGTATCAGTTTGTGAGATTGGGGTCAATAATGATTTCAGTAAATATTTAGTTCTGTTTTACAATGGCTTACTGTCTGGTAGCTTTGAAATTAGTGCAGTTACTATAAAGATAATCAATAGTGTTGAGGTTACACTAAATAACCCTAAGTTGGTAAGGATTTGCTGAGTAAACTGACAGCCTTAATTCTTTTATATAGGCCACATCACTGCCATATACATTCTTTGCTAGGTGGTTAGAAGTGCTTTGGTCTGTGAATAATGGTTCTCTTTGTAAATGTTGAACATACACATTCATTTATGTAAAATAGTTTCATTTTTCAGAAAGGTAAAATGTTGACTATTCACCTTCCCCAAATTTTTTTAATTTTCATTGGTTGCAAAAGAGGTATTAGCAATTTCATTCCTTTAAAATAATTTGCACTGGAATAAACAAGGCTGTTGGCAAATATTAATATAAGAAGAGTAAACATAATTTAGGGGTGAATTAATTTTATATGAGAAGTTTTGATTTAGTTCAATGTAGTTAAGGCAGGCTCTTCATTTGCAACAGTTGAGATTAGGACGTGGGTGAACCTCTTGAAGGTTGGGTATACATATACTTGTTGGGAGTGTTGAGAATATTGAGAGGTGGATATCGTGGATATTGTGGCTGCACCTGACAAGCAAAAGAATATTCTTGACCTGTACATAGTGTGGAAAAGAAGACTGTTTATACATCACATTTTAAATAATTATAATTATCATCAGTAGTCATCACTTAAAATATGAACAGTGAATCTAACTTAACCAGTGTTCATATTCTCTGTGTATGTAAATAAATACAAAGTTAGCAAACCCTCCATCTTAATATTTCAAAAAAAATAGATTTTCTTCTCTTTAAAGAAGAGATTACCATGGAGAATATTGTTTTATATTTTTAAAATATGGTTAAATCTATTTTAACTTATGTTAAAATATTGAGTATTACTTTTATCTACACTTTAAGTGTGTACATTGTTTCGTTTTAGATTTTAGTGAGGCAATGTGGCCTCTGGAGCCAGACTGCCTGTGTTGTAATCCTTGGCTCTGCCACTTAGTAGCTGGATGACTTTGAGTAGGTTATTTAACTTTTCTTGATCCATTTTAGGTGTAAAATGAGGATGACAATGGAACCCACTATATAAGTTTATCTTGAAGAATAGATAATATAAGTAATTCACTTAGCATAGGACCTGCCATATTGTAAAATACTTAAATGGCAGCTGCTGCTTTTAAAAATTATAATTTCAGATTACCTATGTAGAGAATTATTTGTATTTTCATTCATGGTTGAGCAGTGATTGTAACTAAATTTCCTCAGTTTTGGACATGTTAGAATTTTAATTGGCTCAAGCTGTGAGTGCTTTTTAAAATAGGGATATTCCTTTAGGAGCCCTGAATGTGACATGTCTCTGATTTTGCTGCCTTATCACAAATAGAATGGAAAGCTCTACTCATATGTTGACCAAAGTAAAGTCAATCATGCTAATCAAAAAGTATTTGCTTTAAAATATTAAAGACGAAAATTTCCTGTTATAGCATAATGAAGTAGAATTTTTAAAATGAAACTTTGTTATAATATTAAATTTTCTTTAGTATTGAAGATAGGTCAACTTAAATATCGTATTTTTATTCATAAAAAACAATCTCTGCCTCAACTATAATAAAACCTATAATTTATGATAAAAGTTATATAAACTTAACAATAAAAGTATATTGGCATTCCCTTTTAAGTTCAACTTTTTGGAGGAGTCAGGCAACTGAATTTTGTTACATTTATTACAATAAAATTTATACTTTATAATCTGTAACACACTAATATAGGAGTTTAAATTTAGTGTTAAACCTCTATATTATTGTGTCCCACTTTTACATTTGACCAAGATTCTTATTATAATTTAGGCTCTATAAATGGGAAGAAAGAGCTAAAAATTTTTTTCATCATATTTTCTTATCAAGTATGGGGAAAGACGGAATAAGCTTGCAGTCTGCCCAGTAAAGGCATAGGGACCATTCTTTTTTTTTTTTTTTTTTTTCCCCTTTTCTTTATACTGGCCTTCCATCTGTATCACAGTACCCTCAAGAGTGAAGCAGTTGATTTCCAGTTAGGTTTTTTTTTTTTTTCCCTTGTTTGTTTTTTATTGCAGAATAAATGTACTCTAATTATATATGTGACTATCTGATTATGTGATTTTTTTTTTTTGTATTTTATATGTTTTGTAAACTAGCTGTATTTTTGGTACAAGTCTAGGTTGTAGAATTGTGCATTTTAACATCTGACTGTAGCTGAGTTGTCTAAAATCAATCTCTCCCCCCTCCTCCCATGCACCTATTTTTTGTTTTTGCTTTGTATTACTACCTACCTAAAACATACTGTGGATTTAATATTATTAGGGCCCTTCAGAATAGCTTAGACTTTTATTTCCTTTGATTTTTGTAGATTTATAGGCTGAAGTACAATAAGGTTTTCTCTTCTTGAGTAGTAATTGCAAAGATTGCATTTTGTAAATTTTATTTAATATTTTTGATCTTTTGAAAAAGATGTAATTAAGATATTATGAAATGCATTGGGATTTGAATCAGGTATTCTTTTAATTAGATGTATTTTTAAAATGATCGATAAATATGGTATATGTGTTTAAAGTTACCAACTTTTTGCTCTTTTCAAAATGCAGGGTTTTTTTCCCATTTGAAAATCTACCCCATTGGATTAGTGAGATGACTTTTTGAGTATTCTAGTTATTCCAAACTGATTGGAGATTAAATTAAATAGACTGAAAAACTTTTTTCTCCTTTAATAGAAAGTTTTGGGGATGTTATTAAGCTTGATTTGTTTTTAGGTGTTAATTTTTAAAATGTGTAATTATGAATTATTTTACTCTGAGTCTGCCAGAGATTAAGTGGAATGCCTGGCCTTTTTGTTCTTGTTTTTTTTTTTTTTGCTTTTAAAAAGCATGGAAATAGTGCTTTGCCACACTTATTTTGACCTTGTTGTAAAATTTCTTCAACATTTTAACATAATTATTTATGAAAGATATTGAGGACTTGAGTCCAAAGTCGTTTTTTTAAATAAATGTAGTAGAATTAACTAGCATATACTCTGACAGTGTCTTATTTATTATCTTTTGATTAACAAAACCCAAAACCCTTTCTTAATCATTAGCTCACTTGATTTAGCAAAGAAAAACAGGCGGCCTGTGAAGCAGACAGAGTAAGGATTACTTTTTTCATTTTTTTACAGTTTAGGAATTGTACCTGAATTGGAATCAGTAACTTGTTAAAGGCTTGTAGAAGATTGAGTCTGAAGAAGAGTTTTTTGGGCACCTGGTGCAGTGTTTTTCCCATTATGTTACATAAGTGGTTCTCATGCTTTGGTGTATATCAGAATAACCTGAAGGGCTTGTTAAAACTGTAGATGGTTTGCTCCACTCCCAGAGTTTGATTCAGGAGGTCTGGATTGGGGCCTAAGAATCTGTATTTCTAACAAGTTCCCAGGCGATGCTGATGCTGGTGGTCTGGGGATCACATTTTGAGAACCAGGCTGTTAAATTATCTCCCATCAAGCAAACCCTTAATATATTATACTCCTTTAGGTTAATGAAGTTTATTTGTGCAGTATCTCATTTGACCTGTAAACCCTAAAATAGTTCAGCATGGAAAATGTTATCCTGATTTTATAGATAAGACAATGAGTTTAGAAAGGCAGGATGGTCGAATGGAAGGAGCTCAGATTTGGAGTCTGTGAGACCTGAATTCTAGATTAAATCCCTGCTCAGCCATTTACCAGTTGTATAATAAAAGACACACTGCTTAACCTTAGTGAACCTCAGTTTCCACTACTCTAATGTAGGGGTGAAAATCCTTAACTTGTAGGGTGTTTTTTTTTTGTTGGTTAGCAGTATAGGTTAGGTTTTTTCCAGAGTATTGGTTGCCAACTGGAGGTGATCCCCCCCAACCTGTGGAACTTTTGGCAATATCTGTAGACATTTTCTTGGTCACAACTAGGGCAGCGGGGTGTGCTGTTGGCTAGTGGTTGAGGCCAGGGATCCTGCTAAACGTTCTACAATGCACAGGACCCCTCCCCCATCCCCAGCAAAGAATTATCTAGCCCAAGATACTGTATGAAATGTCTGGTATATACCTTTACCCTCAGGTGTGGTATTTAAGAAGGTCAAATTGCTAATAAATGATGGAACTAGGCCTAATATCTTATTTTTCTGACTGCTGCTAGGCCAGTATTCTTTATAATAAGAACTTTGTCACAAAAGGTATTCCTAGTAACAAAAAATTTATTTCAAGAGGGCTTATGTGTTCTTTGGCTTATTGTGAAAGTGTTGCTTTGAACTTCTGCTAGAAAAGGTTGAAGATGTTTTTAGTAAGCATTTGTAAGTGTAATACTGTATGTGTTATTAGACGGATGTTATGCAGACCTAACAAGATGGATATGCTTTATTAAAAGAAAGCAATTTTTAAAAAATTTTATATTGCTAGTAGTTTTTAAAGTAATCCTTCTTTCCTTTAATTATGTAATTGTTGAACTGTTAGGTGTTACTTTGCTCCTGGTATTTTGTTGTTTAATGCATTCTTTAAACTTAAACCTTTTTATTCTAAAGCTGCTTTTGTTATAGTCAGATCTGATGAAGTTATATGTACTGACATAAAATGGCAAATTTCTGACAAGTTATTAAAACTTCTCAAATCTTTCCTAGGTGAGGAGAATAGGGCTTATTCTAACGTTCTCTGATGCATATGTTACATTCTTTTCTAGGCTCTAAATTTGCTATGTCAGCCTGTTGAATTGAAGTGCTTTATTTAAGTTAAAAACTTGCATTAATGAGAAGTTTTTTAAGAAACAAATGAAATGGGAAGATGCCAAGGGACTAGCTTTAGCGGATTCTGAATTTTTTGGTTTTGTTTTGTTTTTAGGGCATATATAATTACGAAAGTGTTCTAGGAATAGGTTGTTTGCTATGATTTTTTTTTCTGTTAGCTTTATTTTACAATTTACTTTGCCTCTAACTTTGCACATGCAGAATAAAATGTCAAGACCTTATTTTTAAAATTCTTACAAAATTAAAATTTTGACTGTTACGATTCTTTTTGAAATTATAGGGGATATTCAGAGATACTGATAAATATTTTAAAACCAGGATGATTAATCATGTACAAAAAATAGCATTCTTTGCTGTAATTTAATTGAATAAGGCTTATGGTGTTTATTTCAGTATATGAATAAAAAACTCCATTTGCTTGCTGTACTTAAGAAAATTTCTTTTATAGAAACTTGACTAATTAAAGAGAATTTTAAAAATCATCCATTGTCCTACTTCTCTAAAATTTCATGTTTCATATTAGCTTCCAGTTTTGTTCATTTGCATATATTTTAAAATCTAGTTCATTGCAAACTTTAAAGGGTTTTTTTTTTAAATACAGTTTTCATTAGCACTCCATAATTGCCTTAATTATTTTAAATGGTGAAATCATGGGAAATATTTATTTTCTTGTACTTACACATTAAGCTTGTTCCCGTTTTTGGCTAGTATCTTTTCTCTTATTTTCTGATTTTTTTTTTTTTTAGAGTAGGCTAAAGATAACCTAAATATTAGGGAAGATTTTCATGATTTTGATTCACAAAATAAACATCTCACACAAAAACTATCTGAAATGTTGAAGCCTTGAAGTTTTTTATTTTTTCCCCCTAAATTACTTGTAATAACTCTGTGCTTATTTAATACTGAAAGCATATTTTTACTTATTTAAGTGAGACAAAGTACAATTTTATCTAAATACTTTTGACCTGTCAATTTTCTTTTCCTGTTGTAGGAATATTATATTTTGTTGAAATTAAAGTGGGTATAGAAGGTAATTTGAATAAACTATCACATCATTTTTATACTAACGTGATTATAACACTGTTGCTTTCTGTTTTTCAATAAGAAGGGGTTGTAATGATATTACTGTTCTCTGAAGCGTATTTTGAATGATATGGTTTATATTTGCATAGTTGCTTAGATAATCGATGTGATATCTATCTACGTTTGCATTTATAATCAATAGTTTTGTGATAAAAAATGGTATATGTTTTTATCAGATTTTATTTTGAAGTGTCAGATACTAAAACAAATAATCTTCTTATTAGCTAAATGATAACTTTTTTTCTTGTGTTTATGCCTGAGGCCTTTTTATTTGATTGTTGTTTTATTGATGGACTTGAACCAATGTGCAGGCTTTTGAAAGTTGTAGTACTGGTAAAGTATACAGTTTGAAGAATGACTTTTTCTCCCCATATCCAGGTGTAATACAAAAATAATTCTTTATCAGTGAGATATATTTGTTAATATATTTATTAATTCATATAGTTAGAACAAAACTATTTAAAATATTGAGATAGAAACATTCTTCTCTTTTTAAAAACAAAATTACTTATTTGAGTAACATTTACAAATAAGATAAAATTGTTTCAACTCTTAAGGAAATTTTGATCTAGTTGTGGTATATACCTTCTTGGATCCTAATGAAAACATAGTGATGGCAAAAATGTTTTGTGAGTGTATCCATGTGGTTTTTTTTTTTTTTTTTTTGGCAACCCAAGAAACACTCTTATATCTAAATAACATTCATGGACTAGTTGCAGGAAATCTGCATAAAATAAATAAATAGTACACTGAAAGTATGATACAGTTTTGCTTATCTAGGTTGTAGTCATGACTATGTGTAATATTGTAAAATATGCTAAGGTGCTGTTATTAAGGCTATTTGGATTCTTTTTAATACTGAAAAGGTCACACAGATTGTGATTGTTGTGTAGTGTCCAAGAACTAAGGCCTGCCATCTGTTACTCAAATGTAGGAAAAAGTTAAGATAATTTAGTGATATAAGTGGTTTTGACACCTCTGTTTTTGGAATCATCTACTGATTATTTTTTTTAAAGACTAATACCAAATTTTAAACTTCTGCAAAAATGAAACCTAACAGTTATGCTAATGTTGATATTTTTCTGCTAAAATATGAAGATAACTGGTTGAGAACTAAAGATTGTGTAATGAAAGCCTGGCTTTCAGTCATTTGCTTTTACTAAATTGTTTGGATAGTTAACTGGAAGCATTGTGTTTTATCTTGAGATATTAAAGTATACAAGATTTTGATACTTTTAAACTGTAGTTTTCCTAACAAGATATATAGGAATTCATTATTATAGAAATCAGGAAACTGATTTAATAAGAATTCCTTAAAGATTTGCTTTAAGTATTTTTCAGGTTCTCTGCTTCTTGTTCAACTAAATTTTTGTCTACATGCAAATGAGCTTCCCTATTTAAAATTTTGCTGTTGAATTTTAAGCCACTCTAGAAATTGTTTGTGTAACTTTCTTTTCACTGCTAAGAACTTGGTCTTATCAAATTGTACAGAAGTCTTTACAATTGCATATTTGGCTTAATAGAATCTTACTAATTTTAATCTACTTTGTTTTATTATGTTGGCATTGTTTTTATTTTCTTGAGAAGCTTATCACGCCAAATGATTAATATGATCAAAAATAATATTTAAGTTTAGATATGATTTTGGATTTACATTTTCAAAATGCAGTTTTGTGTCTGGGGCCTAAGTTTTTTGTACAAGAAACATCTTGCCAATTTTTAGATTAATGTTTTTAAGGAAAATAGATTGGTTTACTAGCATCAGTTTATAGACTTTGGTCACGACTGAATTGTAGGCCATGTAAAGAATGATACCTTTTTGGACCTTTGTGGATAGACAGATGTGCACGTAAATTACAGCTTTTACATTAAGTAAGGCACAAGTGTAGGTAAGATTTTTTATCCAAATACTAAAAGTTTAACTGTTTACTTAATAGTATTTAAAGGGCATGAGGTGTTGAGAACGAAGCAATGTACACTTACTCTAGTATCAGTATATTTTAAAGTTGCTTATTATTAAACTTTAAAATATGAATTTTGGCTAGTATTTTTTAGTATATGTAATTCAAATTTTTTTATAATTATTTAAATGATTTTGAACTTGATAATATGATTAAAATATCTTCAGTGGGAATAAGAATCATTTTATAATATTAGAACAAGGCAATTATAAAATCTGTGATTCATTCTTACCTAGTAATGGATGGACAGACAATATATTCACGTTTATGTCTTAAAATTCACATATTTTTAGTTTATATTGTTTTTCTCTAGACTAAAGTTCTGCACTTAGGCAAAACTATTTTTGCCAATTGGAAAAAAAACAAGTAATTTCCAAATGATTTCCTAGGTTACAGCATAGAATAGAGATACTTAAATTTATTATATTAAAGCCAAATATAAAATAATGCAGTCTAGCACACACTTGTTTGGAGCTTTTCTCTTTTAAAGTGGCTTCAAATTTATAGGACTTTCATTGAAAGGTAAGTTTTTATTGTTAGAAGCAAATATAAGAGTTTTGCAGTTTTTGCTTACTAGGAAAAAGAAAACCCACTTGCTGGAGACACATTTATTTGTATTAGAACTTTGTTTTCTTAGTACCTTGTATATGGTAGGTTTTGAATATTGGTAAATTAGTTCATGGTTGCATCTGCAAAGTCAGTACAGATGGAAATTTTGGAATCTGTTGTTTTTTCAGCTAAAATTCAGTGAATTGGCCCTATTACTAGGTCTCTGTTCTCGAACTATTGATATATCCCTTGGCGTCTTCTGCACCTTACCTGTTTATCTTTTTTGCTGTAGAAGTTATTGGTTTTATGTCTTTTTACATAATTATAAAGCAGCCAAAACCTAGTGTGTTAGGGTAATCACTTCTGGTAAAATAAATGATAAGGTATAGCTTTTATAAGCAGAATGATATAACAGAAGTAACTTATAAATCTAATATTGAATGTAAAGATTAGAGTATTTAAAGATACTGTCTTATGAACTCTATGGTAATGCTGGATCAATGTTATAATTTTAACTTTCACAGTCTTTTTTATGCTTTATTGTGATTTTGTTGTAGAAAATTATTAATAGTTAGCATTTGGCTTAGTTCAAGTATATAATGCTGTTGACAAGTATGTCTAATGCATTTGTTGAGCTAGTAATCTTTTTGAAAGCTGTTATGTAAGTTACATCCATATTTTGTTTGATTTATCATTAGTGGTTAGTCCTAGATGTTTTTTAGGGAGAGCAAAACAGTCAAGGAGTATGTGTGTGAGTGTGCAAGCAAGTGTGTGTTTGTGTGTGTGTGTGTGTGTGTGTGTGTGTGTGTGTGTGTGTGTGTTCGTGTTGTAACAGCAGCAGAGTCCTGAAACAGGAAACCGGTCTTATCGTATTCATCCAGAGACCTAGGAAAAAGGTAATTGGTATACTCGTTAAAACCAGTTAGGCAACTTACATTTTGGAGGTTCACAGATGTAGGCTTGAACAGTTTAGATAGATTATTTCATAATTAACTGCTTATGAAGAAAAATTTATTAAGTTAGTTGAGAGGACTAATAAACCCTCAGCTAATACAATAAGTAAATTATGCTTTGGATTTTAGAGTATTGTTAACATTATCAGTGATGGGATAAGATATTTTTCTGAGGTTCTGATTTGCTTAAAAGTAAATAATTGAGGTTCACAGTACCTTGTTTCTTTAAAAAATTAATTTTTTAAACTGAGTGTAATTTTAATATATTAATTGCTTTAAAAATTATTTTTAAACTTAATGAGTTCAATTAGAAAAAAATTAATTCTATTTCAGGTGTTTGTCACTGGAAATTATTTTCCCTTTGTTAATATATATATGCACATTGTTACACAGTTTTAATAAGTGCTTTTGTACTGTTCTGTGGTCTGTTTTTCACAAATATAATTCTTATCTGTTAATAGGTACTTATTTTTAAAGCTATATAGATAACCCTTACGTTAGGCTAAATACCATGGTTTGCTTACCATACTGTGTTAGGGTTATTTCTGTTTTTTTTTTTCTTTTATAAACAACACTCTTATGAATATCTTTATATAGTTATGTTTGTTTCTTTCCTTAGAGTATATTGCTGGAGTGTTATTGCTGGGTTAAAAGTATAACAGTGTGGCCTGGCACCGTGGCTCACCCCTATAATCATAACACTTTGGGAGGCCAAGGCAGGAGGATCATTTGAGGCTAGGAGTTTGAGACCATTCTGAGCAAGAATGAGACCCAGTCTCTACAAAAAAATAGAAAAATTAGCCAGGCGTGTGGCCTGTACCTGTAAACCCAGCTACTTGGGAGGCTGAAATGGGAGGATTGCTTGAGCCCGGTAGTTTGAAGTTGCAGTGAGCTATGATGAGGCCACTGCACTCCAACCTGGGGGACAGAGCAAGACCCTGTCTCAAAAAAGAAAAAAAAGAAAAAAGTCTAACAGTTTTTTATACTTCTTTTTTACAAGTTGCAGATTTTTTGCCAATTTATAATATTGCCACCAAGTAGAAGAATTACTAGCTATTCTTGATGTTACTTTTGAAGAGTGTGATATTTCTATTTAGAAAGTGAGATCTAAACTTCTATTTGAAAGCAAAAATATGTGCAAACTCTTTCGCCATGACAAGTTCATATAATGTAAAAAAAAATGAAAGAGATGTGAAATTAGGATTGTTTGGAGAAGTAAAAAACTTAAGTAGAGGTCATAGATTATTTGGCAGTCAGTTTTTCTTCCTGGTTTTTCAATGCTAGCAGATTAACTAAAAAGTGTTAAAAGAAACCTAAAATCCATGCTTAAGTGAATTTAAGTTAATATATCAAAATTCCTTCTTTTACATTTTCTTTATAAAAAACACTATATTGAGTTGCCTTGTAATAAGACAATTAAACTAAATTTAAATAACAGGACATTTTTAATTTATGTAATCTCTGATAATCTCTTATTTACAATTATAGAGCCCTTTGCAGTTTTCTAGATGTAAAGATATTTTCAGATATCCCATTTGGTCCTTGAAACAATCAGTGAAGAAATTATAGCAAGTGGTATAATCATTATTGCAGAGAAGAACAAAACAAAACTATTTGAGACCCAGAGATTGAGTGACTTACCTGAGGTCATAGGCTTTAAGTTGCACAGCTGGGAATGAAACCTCCGTCTTCTATATTAAATGACAATATTCATTAAGTGCTTAGGACAGGACCTGGCACCTAGTAAATATTTAAATGTTCCTGTGTTAGTCCCTCTTTATTCTTAAAATCCCATTTTTTGGAGCACTCATCCTCCTAACATTTTTGTAGTTTAAGCTTTTGTATCTATATACTTTTTTCCCTTATACAATAAAATCTTAGCCTGCATTAATTTGATCTGTACAGGAATGATTATGTGCTTTAAGTATTAGGAAAAATTGTTCTTAAATAATGAACAGTTAGCACTTTAGCAGCTGGAAAATTCAAGGAACTATTTCTGCTATCTTCTCAATGTGAATCTTCAATTTAGGTACCAAAGCCATCCTCAACATTCAACATACTTAATTGGGAAAAATAAAATCTAGTAAGAAATATAAAATCTTTAATTAAATGAGAAAGTCGTAAAAGTAAATGAGAGTGACATTTGAAACATAATTTGATTAGAAGAGTTGATAATATGGATTTAACTGTGACATACTTGGAAAGTATTTAAGTTTAAATTTGATAAAAGTTTATTGAAGGAAATGTAAACCTGATGTAGCTTATGAATCAATGACTGAATTTCCTTTCCCCTCTAATGAGCCTTAACTGTGTGTTGGTTGAAAGCACTGACAGAAAGCAGGGAAAACCTCCAGAAATTGTTAGTAAATAAAATTAAGTGATAAAGTCCTGATATCTGCTAACTTGCTTTCTATTCCTGTTATCTTCTCTTGTTAGTCTGACTTTATTCATTTCTTCACTCCTGCCACTGGTTTGGCTTAGTGTTGTTTTTATGAGCCAGACAACTTCAGATTTGCTTTTGATGCTTTTTGTTTATTACCTCTCTAAAACTGTATTATCAGTTTCTATTTTGCCATTCATATGCTACAGCTTCCTATTGTCACTGCAACTTTTAAATTTTATAATTTAAAAAATAACATCTCTGATCTGTGACAATTTAATTTTTCTTAAATTAATTATGGCAGAATAAAGGATGATTTGTAACTAACACTGAATTTTAGTTTATAAGTTATTTAATGATAAGCATATATGTGTTAGGCACTATAAGAAAACTTAGAACTGCTTTACTTTTAGTGAACTTAAAATAAGATTTAGTATACATGTCAGGAACACATTCTCATAGAATAAGATTTAGGGAGCTATTTTTAGTTATATCCTATTTGAAAACTATAGTTAAATTTATAGCATAAACCCCATTAATTTAGGTACAAATACAAATTTGAAATTAGATAGATACTTTATTTAGATTTCAACTCAGAAGTTTAATAGAAGATATTTTGTTAATTAGATGAAACTTGGAATATATTTGTAGTGCTTTCAGTTATGACTAGAAGCCTAGAACAGGCAATAAAAATGTACTTAGGCTAGGAGAGGTGGCTCATGTCTGTAATCCCAGCACTTTGGGAGGCTGAGGAGGGAGCATCACTTGAGCCCAGGAGTTTGAGACCAGCCTGAGCAACATAGCGAGAACCTGTCTCTACAAAAAGTAAAAAAATTAACTAGGTGTGGTGGCGAATGCCTGTAGTCCCAGCTACTTGGGAGGCTGAGGCAGGAGGATTGCTTGAGCCCAGGAGTTTAAGGTTGCAGTGAGCTATGATGATGCCACTGAACTCTAGCCCGGGCAGCAATGTGAGACCCTATCTCAAAAAAAAAAAAAAAATTTTACTTAGCTGATAAAATAGCCGCATTATTATATAATAGATAGGTTGTATTATGGGTTAAATTAACTTCTGTGGACAGACTTTAGAATTTAATTACTGTTAATTAACTTTTTCCTTTGTAGAGTGTGTGTGTTCTGTGGTAAGAAGGGATTGTTGTAGAACCTAAATCAAGGCTGTTCAAATATGGTATACGTAATTATCAAAATGAATCACTGAAGATCTATGTATTTTCTTGTGTATAAATTACACCTCAAAACAAAACAAATTTAACATGTTTGCTCAGAGGTGGAGGGGAAAAAACTGTCCAGTCTATCTCAGATCTCCTGGAACTGTGGAGGCCATCCACCCTAGACAAGATAGAAAGTACCAGATGTACATTTCTTCCATTTCTCTTCTTATTGTGTATACAGTATTCACTGATATTGTGAGAAAAGAAGAATTTTTTTTCTTTTGGAATAATATTTTATATATGTTCTTAGGTTATTATAAAATAAATACTCAGTCCAAAGTTATAATAAATATGTAGGCCAGTGCGGTGGCTCACTCCTGTAATCCTAGCACTTTCGGAGGTCGAGGAGGGAAGATTGCTCAAGGTCTGGAGTTTGAGACCAGCCTGAGCAAGAGTGAGACCCCGTCTTTACAAAAAATAGAAAAATTAGCTGGGTGTGGTGGTCAAGCCTATAGTGCCAGCTACTTGGGAGGCTGAGACAGGAGGATCGCTTGAGTCCAGGAGTTTCAGGTTGCAGTGGGCAGTGATGATGCCACACTGCACTCCAGCCTTGGTGATAAAGTGATATACTTTCTCAAAAAAAAAAAAATAATAAAATAAAATTAATACTTAAAAGGCAAACTGATATAGTAAAGATTTCAAAGAGCTAAAGTTTCTGTTAGGGTTTGATGTTCTTTAGAAGGGTTAGGTTATTCTACTAGGAATGATGGGCTCTTATGGGATTTTTTCAATTGATAGACAGCTATCACTATGTTACAAGCATTGTTCATATACTATCTCATTTAATCCTCATAACAACTCTATATGATAGGTACCTTTATTAGCCCCATTTTACTTGGGAAACAGGCACAATGTATGTAACTTGCCTAAGTTTACACGGTTAAGTAAAACTGGAGTTTCAAATTCAGGCCGCTTGACTCTGGAATATGTGTTAATCATTATGCCACACTGCTTGTAAAGTAGATCTCTAGATGCCAGAAATATTGAGCTTTTTCTAGTGACCTAGTTAGTATAATTCTTTATGTTTAATACTTATAAGTCATTGGATTAAAATTTCATATTAAAGACTCCTTATTCAGAAGAGTATCAGGTAAGTGTGGTTAAGCCTGTTTTGTATTAGAAATCATATATATATATATTTATATTTATATTTTAGTCCCTCATTTCCTATGTGGTTTAAATTCTCTTTATAAAAATGTATGTCATAAAAAATTATAATGTGTAGAGAAGCATAAATGCTGTATATTAGAAAGATTTTGTTTATTGGTATAATTCTTGGCATAAGAAATACTTGTCTCAAGAGTCAGTACTTATTTAGGTAGATGCTGACGTTAGCTTTGGAAATGCCAGTAGATTTTTGTATTGTCTTTCAAAAATTTTTTGGTTTTAAGATTTCATTATGTAATGTAATTACAAATTAGTAAATCACTTTTATTTGATCCCACTTCCTTTGAAAAGTTGTATTTTTATTTTTGATTTGGAAATATAAAAATCATCTCTTGTGAGGCAGTATGGTATAAAAAGCTTAGGTTCTGGGTTTTGAACATAACTTGGGTTAGAATCATAATTTACTACTTATCGAATTTGGGACTTTGGGCAAATTGCCCAATCTTTTTGACCCTCAATATTTTCATCTATGAAATGGTATTACTACTTTATAGGATTATTAGGATTAATCATGAGAATGTAATGGCGTACCATCTGGCACATGATATTCAAGATACTAGTTGTCTATGTCTTTCTAACTTGGATGCCAATGTCAGTTTGAGGCAAAATCTCAAACTGTATCAATAAGGAAGGTGAGAATTTGAGGAAAATGAAATCTTAAAAAGACTGAATTACTAGACTCTGTTTAAAGGAAGAAACAGGGCTATCAATGAGATCATTGCTTTGCAGGGGACTCCCATGTCGAACCTGGCCTTTGACTTCTTATCTGTCTAATTAACTTGAACTCCCTGCTGTAGTAGCATCCTTAAAACTGAACCATATCTTCTGTGAGTTCTACCTTCTTTGCATAGCTTTGTGTGTAAGCTGCACTGGACTGCTTGCTTTTTCTTGAATATTAAAATAATTTTTTTTAATTGCTAGTCTGACTAGGATATTCCTGTGTATTTTATGTATTCCCGTATCTCTACTCTAGCCTCTGCTTGGAATGTTCTAACTGCTCTTCTTTCTGTATCTCTTGGTGTCTAACTTAGCTCTTAAGGATTATCTAATATAGTACCTAGTTGGTGAAGCTTTGTCTGTGTCCCCACAGAATTAATCCCTGACTCTATAACTCTTAAAATATCTTGGTCTTTTATATAAAAGAGACTTTGTCACAGTTACAGGTCTGTGTCTCTCCTTGAGGGCAGTATTCGTTACTTAGCCCTATATTCTCAGCACCCCTTGCACAGAGTGTTCACTGTATGTTTGAATAATTATGTGAATTACATATGGGACCAGCTGAGTTTACTTTAAGGAGTATGTAACACACATTTGTGTATAGTTATAGGCAAGTTTTTTTAAGGTAGCCAAATCCTTTGCAACTTTATTTGTTGCTGTGGTTTGAGTGTCCCCTCCAGAACTCATGTTGAAATTTAATTGCTGTTGTGATGTTATTAAGAGGTGGAAACTTTAAGAGGTGATTAGGTCATGAGGGCTCTGTCCTGAGGGTTACTGCTTCCTTTTTGTCTATTTCACACACTTCCTCATCTTTCACCTTTCATCTTTCATGGAATAACTCAGCAGAAGGTCCTTGCCAGATGCAGTTCCATGCTCTTGGGCTTCCCAGCCTCTAGAACTGTGAGAAAAATAAATTTCTGTTCATTATAAGTTACCCAGTGTGTAGTATTCTATAGCAGCAAGAAAGGGACTAGGCATTTGCTTTATTAATTAGTATTCATAGTGCGAGGTTAAATTTGAATTTAATCTTGGCTAAGATGACCGCATTTCAAGGGGCTTTGTACTTCCGTGTTTTTCTGTGAGGATAATATCTTACCTGAATTCTCACTGAAATTAATGGATTAGGGTAGGTAAGTTTGTTAGTGGTAATAATTCTTCATTCTTTTAGTAAAATATAATACTTTGTTGCATTGCTCAGAAAATCATAAATTTCAATTTATATTTTTGACCAAAATGTATTTATAACTTTTTGGATAGGAATTCGATAGTGGTGGGAACTGCAACTGCTTTGGATTCTCTATTGCTGCTTCTGGTGCCTCATTTTTCCCTGACATTTTTCATTTTCTTACATTTGTCCTTTAGGGCAGACTTAAAAAGGTAAAGATACTCAGTTACAAGAATTATGTTGCTTTAGGCTGGATTGGACCTCTGCTGTGTTCTGCTATTTTTTTCATGAATGGACATAATATCCCAAAACATTTTGATAATTGAACAAGAGCTACATTTTTAGATGAGGTTGATTTCTTATATGAGAATAACATAGCAGCTTATATTGTTTTATTTAAGTGATAATCATAATAGTTTTTTGGAGAGTCCTTATAATAAGACCCCTTTGAACATAGGGATGAGTTTGTGTGTTCCTAAAGTGAAAAAAATTGTCCCTGGCACACAGTAAATGTTATTTAAATCTTAGGTGCTTTTATTAGTATAATTTTTTTGGTAGGAATTTAGCACTTTTAAAAACTACATACAGAGCTGATTCTAAGTCAAACAGGGCAAGACAATATTTTGCCAGGACATTTAGTAAATAGACTTGGAGAGAATTATTAATATAAAGCCTGTAATTTAAGAAATCTGTTATAGAAATAGTGCAGGTGTATTGTACCAAAAATAGAAAATACAAAGCAAGCAAAAATGAGGGAACAAAAATCTATGTTCCCACCACCTACAGGTTATTACTTTTAGTAACTTAATTTATAATCTTTTTGTCTATATATGTCTATATCTATATATATATATTCTTTTATCTATTACAGTGCACATTCTGCTTTGAAACCTGTCTTTTATTTTGGTCAATTATATCAGCTTTTCCATACCAGTAAATTTTTATCTCATGCAATACCCAGATCACATTAAAATTTTTCTAGTTGGCTCAAAAATGTCCTTTATAGGGGGATTGTCTAAAATAATATCCAAACCAGCATTGTACCTATGAAATTGGCTGTTAGGAAACTTGTCTTTAAAAATCAAGGGCAGCCACCCGGCCTTTTTTTTTTTAAAGACACTGATGTGTTGAAGAGAGACTAGATCATGTCCTATAGACTTTTTGATTTTGTCCAGTTTACTCTCAAAATAATGTCATTTAGGTTGATCTATCCTATTAATATGTATTTCCTGCAGATTAAAATTTGTAGCTAAAGGTTTGATGGATTTAAGTTGAAGATACTTGGTTATCATAGATGATATTATGTCTTTTATATTGCATATTGAAAGTTACATGATCTCTATCTGACTTTTGTTTATGCTGAGATTGGGAACTGAAAGTGGGCAGTGACAGTCTTCTGGCCAATTGTTCAATTATATTTGTCTCCTTACATTAGAAAATATTTTACGTAGTATTGTGGCTCTATAAAAAAAGTTCAGTTGCTAATCAACCACTCAGTTATTGGTTTAGCATCATATTTTCATCTTTGTATACATAAGTTAATTTCATTGGGCTTATAAAGTAGGACTTTTCTCATTCTATCCTTTTATATTTATTAACTGGTATTTTTCTGTAAAGTAGAGCTTGTTAAAAGGGGCTATTTCGTTGCCCTTAAATATAGTTCCTACAGGAAAAACAAGAATGAATACTTGAATCTCTCTTAACATTTTTCAAAGTGAAAAATTAAGTTGATAAATGAAAAAGGTATCTTCTGTTGTTTTAACTTTTTTCTTTTGAGCGTGTTTATAGACTCAGAGATTTTTGTTTTATGCAGAGTTTTTAAATTTACTACCATTTAAATTTTTTATTTGATGCATAGATTATCACAACTAATCATTGGGACCTTTATGCCAGCTCATATGTCCATTTGACATAGATCACTAATCTCTATAATTCCGTATTCTCTGGCACAGAAAAAGATCCCAGGCTATCTGTATCTTCCCTGCCCCAGACCTGGCATCAACTCTTTTTTCCAAGGAATGGTACCTTTTAGTGTATTATATTAGAGACAAACTTTGGGTACTAGGAGTGTTTACTACTGCTAGGGTGACGTTATTGATAGACCATTTCAGTGAAAAGACCTATAAAATATAGGCTTTTAAAAACATGAATTCATATAGGTTTTTTTTTTTTTTTTTTTTTTTTTTGAGACAGAGTCTCACTTTGTTGCCCAGGCTAGAGTGCCATGGCGTCAGCCTAGCTCACAGCAACCTCAAACTCCTGGGCTCAATCAATCCTTCTGCCTCAGCCTCCTGAGTAGCTGGGACTACAGGCATGCACCACCATGCCTGGCTAATTTTTTCTGTTTATTTTTAGTTGTCCAATTAATTTCTTTGTATTTTTAGTAGAGATGGGGTCTCGCTCTTGCTCAGGCTGGTTTCGAGCTCCTGACCTTGAGCGATCCACCCACCTCGGCCTCCCAGAGTGCTAGGATTACAGGCGTGAGCCACCGCACCTGGCCCATACTGATATTTTTAATTAATGTTTTACTTGATGTCTTGATTTTATAATATTATCTCTGTTTTCTTACACTAATAATCATGAATCTTAAAATCAATAGCATAACTTCATTGCTTATTCCTAAATATAAAGAAAATAATTTTAGGATATCAATAATATTACTAAAACCAGTAAAACTGTCAAAGTTTAAAATTTTCATTAGTTTCTCATCATTCATGTGTGCATGTGTGTGTTGAGGGTGCTCAAATTCAAGCAAATATATGTGTGAATATTCTTTCTCCCATCCCTGTACAAAAGATACACTTGGGTATATTCTGTAGATCTCTCTAGTCAGTACATATCTTAATAGTGTACATACAACGTTTTTGAAAATTATAATATCAAAATAAAAGCGTTTGGTAATTTGATAATTTTTGGATCAAAAATACTATTGAAGTCAACTCAATAATGTGAAGGCTGCAGAAAGAAAAATACCTAGAAAAGGGCACAGGATTAAGTGATTTTTGAATTATATTTGGAAGATAAATGGCTCCAGAAGTGGATGGGCAGAGATCATTAGAGATGATCTTAATGGGAAGCTTTAGGCAGTTGAGCTGGGTTGGTGTGAAAGGTCTGTATCAGAAAATCATGAGATTAGGGAGGATTGATGGAGCTCAAGAAAAAAAATGAGAGCTGGTATGATGGATGGGCAAGACTCATAAAAATGTAGATTGTTGGTGATTTTTATATTAATAGTGGGATATAAATTCTTCTTGAGTGTAGAGGTTTGTTTTTATGCCAGCTATAGTCTATAACATAATTGAATATGATGAACATGCTAAATATTGATGGCAGGTGACAGGTGACCTTTGAACAACTTGGGGGTCCTGTTGCTTGGGACTCCCCTGTTGTGCAGTGGGTCCAACCCCTGCACAGCTGAAAATGCATGCATAATTTTGACTCCCTCAAAACTTAAACTACTAAACAGCCTGTTGACTGAAAGCCTTACTGATAATATAACCAGTCAATTAACATATATTTTATTTCTGTATTATATATTGTATTCTTACAGTAAAGTAAGCTAGAGAAAAATGTTATTAAGAAAATCATAAGGGAGAGAAAATATATTTGTTCGTAAAGTGGAAGTAGATCATCATAAAGGTCTTAATCCTCATTGTCTTCATGTTGAGTTAAGCTGAAGAAGAAAAGGGATTGGTCTTGCTGTCTCAGGGGTGGCAGAGGTGGAAGAAAGTTTTCGTAGAAGTGAACGTGCACAGTTCAAACCCATGTTCTGCTAGGGCCAACTGTGCATTGATTGGAAGTGGGAGTAGTAAAGTTTCTATCTCAGTTCAGTATTATCAAGTCATAGATAGCGAGGGTTGGAAGAGACCTTAATGATTGATTATTTCTTTGAACCTAATTGTCATGTAGAATAGAAAATTAAGGTCTAGAAATGTTAAGTGGCTTGTTCAAATTATACAACTAGTTAGAGGCATAGTTAGCTTTTAAATCTGCCTTCTTGAGTCTCATTGTATCTACTTTTTTGCTATACCATGGTGTCTTCCTTGGCCATGAAAAATTAGAAGTTGAACTGTTAGTCTTTCTAGGCAGGTGCAGATTTTTTGTTTTTGTTTTGATTTTTGGTTTTTGTCTCAAAATACTTTAGTTCTGTGATTTACAAAGCCCTTGGTTTTTGTTTTTCTCATATCCCTAAATACTGTAATTATGGATGTTACCTTTTGCCTTACATGCATTTTTAATGTACTAAATAGAGGTATTTATTATTTTGCTGTATAATGGTCTTGAGGGTCTTTTTTTGGAATTGATATGTTTACAACTATTTCTTAATTACCGATAAAGGATTATAGATAAATATGTTGATGGCTTTTTATTACTATAGCTATAGTAGGGAAAGCTTTCTTTTTATGATTAGCTAATGTTTTAAAATGTATACATTTAGTTTGCATTGGTTGCATATTTCAGATATTTCCTTAACTTAAGTACCCAGATATTTATCCAAACATTATTGCTATGGGGTTTCCTGCAGAAAGACTTGAAGGCGTATACAGGAACAATATCGATGATGTAGTAAGGTAAGAGCACTTTTGATTTTCTATTTCAAATATTGATGTTTATATTCTTGTTGTATTTTCATCTAGAAAAGATTTTTAAGCCACAGGAAAAGATAACACTTTGTGATGTAAACTTTATTATTAGGGTGCTCTGTGACTCCTTTTTTTTGCTTAATGTACCTAGTGGACTTCAATGGGAAACACTTCATTTGATAAGAACTAAACTTACACATAATCAGGTACTTATATGATTTCTTGGACTCCGTAAAATGTCTCTCACCAGGTTAATGCCTGGATTCCATTACAATATGATTTTTTGTCTTTTATTTGACATCAAGAATTAAGCCATTCTTGAGTGTATTTATTCAATTAACCATACTAAGGTGTAGATGACAGATACGATGTCATTATTTTTATGTAGAGCAATTTTTAGTGGGACTTGAGTGTACCCATAACCTGAAGAAGTGTTTGGTACAAGGGATATAGAAAGGAATGGCTGGGTATACCAAAGCCTACATTAATCAGTTGTATTATCTTGCATAATTTTCTAAATATAATTATTCAGTTGAAAACAATGTATTTCTCAAGACATACTTAAATATTGCTTTTAAATATACTTATGACCTAACAATACATGGTATATTTTATAGAGAAGGAATTTATATCTGCTGTGCAAGTAGTCTTAATATACTTTCTGATTTGAGAGTAAAAATATATATTTATATATAAATTAATTATAAATTGTCAGTAGGAACTTTAATGGTTTTAAAGTTAAAATTCTGAGTCAGACATGGTGATACCACCTATAAGTCCCAGCTAATCAGGAGGCCGAGACAGGAGGATCACCTGAGCCCAGGAGTTTGAGGCCAACCTGGGCAACATAGTGAGATCTGATCTCTTTAAAATTTTTTTTTTTTTTTTAATTTTTACAGAAGGGATCTTGAGCTGTTGCCCAAGCTGGAGTACAGTGGCCTGATCATAGCTCACTGCAGCCTCCAGCTCCTGGGCTCAAGCGATCCTCCTGCCTCAGCCTCCTGAGGAGCTAGGACTACAGGTGTAAGCTACTATGTCCAGCTAATTTTTTTGTTTTTTGTAAAGACAGGGTCTCACTATGTTGCCTAGGCTGCTCTCAAACTACTGGCCTCAAGCTGTCCTACTGCCTTGGCCTGTCAAAGTGCTGAGGTTCAATTGGAGTTTTGTAGTATTTATATTTTGTTCAAAATTAAATTTAAATACTTATGAAAACTATAAAAAACCCTACTACTATGTAGTTTCTATTAAAATTATAGGTAATACAGGGAGGAGTCAGAGGTGCTATTTAAGAACTTGAAAATAGGGAAATGAGTTTGCTTTCTCATAGTTAGGCAAGACACAGTAGAATGATGCTTAACATTATAGGCTCATAGCAGCAGCAGCATGACACAGCTTGTGGTAATAACACATCTGAAGAAAATGCTGTGAGCCATAGAAAAAAGAATGAGAGAGTTAAAATTTGAATCAAGAGAGATGAAGAATCTGGGATAAGAGCAGTATAGTCACCAGACATGTATTCTTTGCTATGGTACAGAAGTATTTATCAGGCCTGGATGAAATATCTCACAAGGTGATCTCCTTCACATTACTATATGCAACTAAGTTCCAGTTCAACCCAGTCAGATGAGTACTCATACAGAAAAAAAGTATGAGTACTCTGAATGGAGGGCAAGTTTTCTGATTATGGTAAAGATATCCTCCATGGTAAATTAATCTGATTTGCTAGTTTTTACATTGATCACTTCTGGGTATATATTAGTCACTGAGACCAATTGATTATCTTTTAGGTTACTGATGAAGTCCAGTTTCTGGATCTGTACCACTGATGATCAGATCTTAGATTGTAATAACTTCACCAAGAAAATACTATGCTGGGAAGCATTTTCGTTCCTCATCTTCTGATTTCATAACTCCTACCATGCCTCTGAATTAACAGATTTCAGTAATTAAGGCTGAAGTTTATTCTATCTAGCTTTAATCTGTCTAGTTTGTTTTATTCTAGCCTTATGATTTTTTCAAATCTGCTTTCCTAACAAATATTTTATGTGTTTGGGTTGTTTCTTAGCTAATAGTTCTTTTAGCCAACTGATCTTGCCACATGTTATGGTAGTATTAATAGTATATCAACCTGAAGGATTATCAGCTGAATATAATAGCTATGCTGTCCTTCTTTTGTCGTGTTTTTTTTTTTGATTGGAGGATGAAGGGCTAATAAGGCTTTGAAAGCTTCTCTTGCCCAGCTCTCTCCCCTTCTTTTATAAGAGAAAGAATGAACAGTGACTAGGAAGGGAAGGTGTAATTCTTCCTTAAACTAAAATGAAAATAAGTAAGTCCTAATAATTTAACTATTAGGATTAACCTCTCCAAGGGAATAGCTGTGTTCAGTACCTAAATGATTGATTTCCCTGATGGGTTCACATTATATTGGGACAGTAGTATTCCCAGTATATTGGGACAGAATCAATAGTGATTCTTTTTTTAGTAGAAAGGTGATGATGTGTCTGTGAAAAATGTGTTTTTATTTTTGTATACTTCTACTTTTCTGTTAACAAATCTATTTTCGGTTGGTTTTTTCTTTGCCCTCTCTATTAAGATGTCCAAAAAATATTTAAAATTATTTTTTTCTTTAATTCCACATTTTTCCTGTGATTTTCCCCCAAACAGGAAATATTGTACAGAGTTCAGATTTTTTTTGTTGTTGTGCTTCATCATTGCTTTGAGTAAAATAAATTGCAAATACCTTTGTGTTTAAATTATCCAGTATTTAAATATGGATATGGGGATATGGATTGTTTGTTATAGCAGTGCCTCAATTTTATGCTTGAGGTACTCGGAGTGCTTTGAGACAGACTTCTCGTTTTGAGGTTACACCTCCTAGGATTAGGAATAAATGTAGAAAATAAACAAAAAGGGAGAAGACGGGATGTGGATGTGTACCAAGCTGAACATTTTTACTATTTAATTGGAAATGTTTTGCTTAATAAGCAATCAGAATTGACAGGACAGGACAGGGACATCTCATAGAAGGGAAATTAAAGAGCTAGTTCTTTCCAAATTGATTTTGTCTTCTTTTCTTCTTACTACTACCTTTTTTCTTCCTCCTTTTTTGCCACTAAGCTCTTGCCTTGATATGCTGGAAATATGAAATAGTGTTTTATTCAGATAATTGATTATTCTTCGATATTTATGTTAATCTTATCCCTCAGGCTAATATTGAAGTTATCTAATTTATGTCATCTGGTATAAATCTAAGCAGCCTTTAACAAATTGGTGCTTCATGTGTTTAAGAGGCATAGCTTAAGATCTGTTCTGTCCCTAATAAATCAGGAAAATGTAGGCTTAATAGTGAACTGGCTCTCTCACTGCAGAACCTTTAATATGCCACTATACATCGTAAATCTCCGAAGAGTGAGATACTAGTATGCTGCTTTTCCTTTTCTTTTTTTTCTCTTTTCTTTCCCTTCTGCCTCCTCTCTTTGCTTTTGTAGTACACTAAATAACATCTCTTTAAATGATGTTTCATGGAGCATAGTTTGGGAAATGTTATAAAATGGAAAAAGATGCATATAAAAATATTTTCCCTTCCATATCTATAGGAAATAATTCATTTCCTCTCTATTTATTGGAAAGTTTTTGGTGAAAAGATTCCTATATTTATGATAAGAAAATGCTTAGAGCACAATCTTGTGATATATAGCAATTTTTTTTTAGAAAGAAGATTTATCCATTGTCTTGTTTACTGTGAGCTTCTTTACTTCTGTATAAGCAGTTGTATTACAGATTCAGGAGCCTATCTTTGTTTTGTGCTGTTGCATACATTTTCTTCCTGAAGAAACTTTTCAGATATTTTAATTGTATGTTGATCTCTCAATCAACCTTAGTTGTATGTTGATTTTCAATAAAAAGTAAGTGTTTGTTGCCCTAACATTATCATTATTGGCTGTTTAGTTAAAAAAAGAATTAAAAAGAGATTATTTAGAGGCAAGTGTCAAAATAATGTAGACGAAAGAATATCAGTTCCATTCTTCCTTTATAACATTTTCTGACTCCTTTCCTCTATTGCTTCCCTGTTTCCCACTTTTTTTCTTTATTGAGGTGAAATGCACACAACACAAAATTAACCATTTTAAAGTGTACAATTTAAATGGCATTTAATACCTTCACAATGTTATGCAACTACCACCTCTGTCAAGTTCCAAAACATTTCTGTCACTCCAAAAGAAACCCCTGTGCCCATTGGCTGCCTCCCACTTCTTTTATTAGTCTTATTTTGTTACAAACACGGAACCTTGATGGATTAGATAATGTTTATTATCTTCACCAATCTATTTTTTTTTTTTGGCATTTCAATAATAGGTAACATTTTTGAGCATTTATTTACATATTATTTACATATGTAACTGTTGTATAAGCATGTATCATCTTATTATTGCATGTGTCATCTTATTAAATCTCTACAGTAAGTCCATCCGCATTTCATAGATGATTTAAAAGAAGTTAACTTCCCCAAGTGCCATAGCTCTGGTAAGTAGTGAGGCTGAAAGTTGAGTCCAGGTCTTTTGGATTCCAAAGTTAATTTCCTCAGTAACCATACTATATTGTATATCAGAGGACAAAAACTGGAAATTCTTGAGCTAATCTACCCTGTTAATATGCTTTGTTTGGTCTAACACAGTGTTGGTTCACATAGTGTTTAAAATTGGAATTTATTGCCTATATTTAAAAATCAAGACCTCACATAAAAAATTATATTTCTAGCGTCTTTTGAAAAGTTAGAGGATCTGACAACACTTGGCTCACATTCCTGTGTGACAACAATTAGCTGGCATTGTGTAATGTCTGACCTATCTCTGTCATTAAACAAATTATTGCCATTTCTCATTTATTCTGCTGGCTTTACTTAAATTATTGGAACAACCACTAGGCATTTGATTCTGTATAATTCATAGAATCAGAAAGTAAACCTATGTGTTACTGCATTATTGGTACATGTAAAGACTGCTTTAGGCACTTAGTACAGTATTGTAGAATGTTGTGTAAATTGCATCAGTTAAAATGTACTCTAAGATCATTGTGGAAGTCTAGTGTCCAATAAACAGAATAAAGATAAAACAAAGGGAAGAAATCGTCAAGAAAATAATACTAGAAAATTTCTTTAGGATTTGAGTCTTCAGATTAAAAAGACTTAATGGTAAGCATAATAAATGAAAAAGTCTCATAGTAGGCAAATTATTATGAAATTTCTTTTATGATACCAGGTATAAAGAGAATATCTAAAATGCTTTTAAGATGATTTAGGAGGGATTAGGAATATTAATGGCATCTAACTTCTTGGTGGTAGAATTAAAAGTAGAAGATAATGAAACACCATCTCAAAAGTTCTGTGTTCAGCCTAGAATTTGATGGCTGGCCAAACTGTCAATCAAGTGTGAAAGTAGGAAAAAAATGTATTCATGAAAAACATTTTTTAGGAGATTACTAAATAACATGTTGCAGCAAAACAAGGGGAAAACCAAGAAAGTAAAGAAAAGGACTTCAATAAACAGAAAATGCAACTCAAAAGCAAGAAAGGGAACTCCAGGATGACAACTGTCACAATCTGAAGAGCTATCAGTTCTGATTAGAGCAGGACAGAGAGGGCTTCAGAAAAAAAAAAAAAATTTCAACTGACAGATGAATATTGAAATATTTAGAAAAAAAATGCAACAGATTCTGAGAAAACTAAACAAATTAGAAAAAGAAAGCAAATATTAACATTGGTTGATTGATTTAACCCAAACTTGTGACATTGCTACATTGAGGGGATTAAGAAAAGTGAAATGTGTGGCGTACTACTAGTTTTGTAATCCTCCCCTATTATGGTAGGAAATGTATAGGTAAAAAATCTATAGGAAGCAGTATAATAATATTTAGAAATACTGAATTAAATACAAAAGAAGGATCAGAGTAGTTGAGGGTGGTTGCATATGGGAAGAATTAAGAATAAGGGCTTGAAGATGAATAATAGGGCCAGTAGGTTTTTTTATTGTAATATTTAACTTTTTTTATATATGTATAAAAACATATCTCCCTGTTTCCCATAGTCTCAGTTCCTGGTAACCACTACTACTTTTGTCACAATGTATTTGACTATTTTAAGTACTTCATATAAGAGGAATAGTGCAGTATTTGCCTTTTTGTAACTGACTTATTTCATGTAGTATAATATCCTCAAGGTTCAGCCATGTTATAGCATGTGACAGGATTTTCTTCCTTTTAAAGGATGAATGACATTCCATTGTGTGTATATACCACATTTTGTTTATCCATTCACCAATGGACATTTGGATTCCTCCTTTTGACTGTTGTGAATAATGCTTTTATGAACATGGGTGTATAAATACCTGTTCGAGTATCCACTTTTAGTTCTTTTGGGTGTGTGTACTCAGAAGTGAAATTGCTGGAGCAAATGGTAATTCTGTGTTTAAAGTTTCGAGGAACTGCTATGCTGTTTCCCACAGTGGCTATTTAATTTTACATTCCTACCAGCAACACACAAGGGTTCTGATTTCTCCAAATCCTCACCAACACCTGTTATTGTGTTGTTGTTGTTTTTTTGTACTAGCTATCCTAATGGATGTTAATTGGTATCATTTTAGTTTTGATTTTCATTTCCCTAATGGTTAGTGATTTGAGCATTTTCATGTGCTTATTAGTCATTCCTATATCATCTTTGGGGCAATGTCTATTCAAGCACTTTGCCAGTTTATGAATTGGGTGGGATTTTTTTGGTTGTGTTTTATGAGTTCTTTATATATTCTGGATATTAATCTCTTATCAGATGTGTGATTTGCGAATATTTTTTCTCATTTTGTGGGTTGCTTTTTTATTCTTTTGTTTGCTGTGCAGAAACTTCTTAGTTTCATGAAGTCCAACTTGTCTGTTTTCTTTTGTTGCCTGTGCCTTTGGTGTCACATTTAAAAAATCATTGCCAAATTCATGCCATGAAACTTTTCCCTTATGTTTTCTTTGAAGAGTTTTATAGTTTTAGCTCTTACATTGAGGTCTTTGGTCCATTTTAAGTTTTGTATATGGTGATAGGTAAGGGTCCAGCTTCACACTTTTGCATGTGGTATCAAGTTTTCCCAACCCTATTTGTTGAGAAGACTGTCCTTTCCCTCATCAGATGGTGGTACCCTTGTAGAGTATCATTTGACCATAGAGGCAAGAGTTTAGTTTGGGGCTTTCTATTGTATTCCATTGGTCTATATGTCTGTTAATGGCAGTACACTATTTTTATTACTGGAGCATTGTAGTAAATTTTGAAATCAGGAAGTGTATGTCCTCTAACTTTTTTCTTCTATTTCAAGATTGTTTTGGCCATTCAGGAATCTTTATGAATTTTAGGATGTGTTTTTCTATTTCTGCAAAACAAATAAAATTATTGGGATTTTGATTGGGATTGCATTAATCTATAGATTGCACTGGGTAGTATTGACATCTTAATATTAAGTCTTCTAATCTATGAACATACAATGTCTTTCCACTTATTTATGTCTTTAATTTCTTTCAGTAATGTTTCTGCATGTAGGTATTCACTTCTGTGGTTAATTGTTAAATATTTTATTCATTTTGATAATATTGTAAATCTAATTGTTTTCTTAATATCTTTTTTGGATTCTTCATTTGTAGGGTATAGAAATGAAACTGAATTTTTGTACATTAATTTTGTGTCCTTCTTTGTCAAATTCATTTTGTGTGTGTGTGTGTGTGTGTGTGTGTGTGTGTGTGTGTGGAATCCTTGGGGTTTTCTAAATGTAAAATCATGCCATTGTAACAGAGGGAATGGCCTGAAAAAGCTGTAAAAATATTTTCTGTCTCTTTAAAACATCTTCCACTCCTTTTTGCAAACTAAAATCTGCATCCCTGCCTCAGGCCAGTGGTTGGGAGGGGCAGGGTAATGTCTTTTGTTCTTTGTGCTACAGGCGATGGCTCAGCCCAGACCTGGACCTGGTAGAGGATGGACATGGGATGAGATAGGATGGAGATGGGACAGTCAGGATCATCAACTGTAGTTGAACAGCAATTGCCTGAAGCTGAGAACCCACCCTTTAAAAGCTCTGTATTTCTGCTTATTATTAGGACAATAGCATTTTTCAGGTAGTAGTCTCCATCCTCCTCATTTGCCAGCAAATTAATAAATCTTTCTTTCCTTCTCAAACCACTTGTCCTTGTTTTTCTGATGTGGCCTCAAGAGCGAGTGCTGTGCTTTTGGTAACACCCTCTGCAAACAGATAATTTTACTTGTTCTTTCGAATTTGGAATGACTTTTATTTCTTGTTCTTACGTAACTGCTTTCTGTTGAATATTCAATGCTATGTTGAATAGAAGTGGTCAAAGCAGGTCTTGGCATCCTTGTGTCCTGTCTTGTTTCAGACGTTAGAGGAGTTTTTCACCACTGAGTATCACATTAGCTGTGAGATTTTCATATATGGCCTTTAGTATATTGGGGTAATTTCCTTTTATTCCTAGTTTGTTGAATGTTTTTGTCATAAGATGGTGTCGAATTTTTTCAAATGCTTTTTCTGCACCTATTGATGTGACCTGGTGATTTTTTTTTTCTTTCTGTTAACATGATATTTTATGTTGTTTTTCATACATTAAACCATCCTTGCATTCCAGGAATAAATTCTACTTGGTCCTCATGTATAATCCATGTAATAGGTTGTGGAATTTAGTTTGCTGATAGTGTGTTGAGGATTTTGCATCAGTGTTCACAAAGGATATTTGGTCTATAGTTTTCTTGTAATGGCTTCATCTGACTTTGGTATCAGGGCAATGTTCGTCTCATAGAATGTGTTAAGAAGGGTTCTCTCCTCTTTGATTTTTGGGAAAAGTTTGAGAAGAATTGATGTTAGTTCTTTAAATGTTTGAGAATTCGTGGGTGAAGTCATCAGGTCTAGGGCTTTTCTTGGTCTGGAAGTTTCTTATTATTGATTCAATCTCCTTAGTAGTTGTAGATCTATTCAGATTTTCTACTTTTTTGTGATTAAGTCTTAGTAGATTTTGTGTTTCTAGGTATTTATCCATTTAATTTAGATTGTCCAGTTTGTTGCTGACAGTTGATAGTACTGTCTTACTATCTTTTTTTATTTCTGTAGAATTGCTAGTAATGGCCCTACTTTTTAGATGTTAGTAATTTGAGTCTCCTCTTTTTTTCTTAGTCAGTCTAGCTAAAGGTTTATCAATTTTGTTAGTCTTTCAAAGAACCAACTTTTGGTATCATTGATTTTTCTCTATTGTGATATTTTTCTATTTTCTCTTTTATTTATTTCCACTCTATGTTATTTGCTTCTTTCTGCTAGCTTTGGGTTTATTAGTTTGTTCTTTTTCTGATTCCTTAATGTGTGAAGTTAGATTATTGATTTGAAATCTTTCTTTTATAATGTAAATGTTTACTGCTATAAATTTCCCTCCTATTACTGATTTCGCTGTATTCCATAAGTTTAGATACATTGTACTTTCATTTTTTTCTAAGTATTTTCTAAGTTTCCTTGTAATTTCTTCTTTCAGAGTATGTTTTTTAATTTCCACAATTTTGTGAATTTTCCATTTTTTGTTATCATTTTTAATGTTATTCTGTTGTGATTGGAGAAGATACTTATTTGTTGTCTATTTTAAAAAATCTATTGAGTGTTGGTTTGTGGCTTGATGTACAATCTGTTCTGGAAAACGTCCCATGTGCACTTGACAAAAATGTGTATTGTGTTATTGTTGAATAGAGGGATCTGAATATAACTATTAGATCTAGTTGGTTTATTGTGTTGTCCAATCCTCTGTTTTCTTACCTATCTTCTGTCTGGTTCTATCTATTATTGAGAATGAGGTATGGAAGTGTCTATTATTTTTAAACTATTTCTCCCTTCAATTTTGTCTATTTTTGCTTCATATAATTGGATGATCTCAGGTGTATAAATGATTATACTTATTATAACTTCTTGCTATATTGATACTTTTATCAATATGTAATTTCTTTTTGTCTCATAAGTTTTTTTATTAGTTTATTTTGTCTGATATTAATATAGCCACCCTCACTCTTCTTTGGTTATTGCTTGTGTAGAATGTCTTTTCCCATCCTGTCTGTTTCTACCTATTTAGGTCCTAGGATCTAAAATGAGTCTCTTGTAGATAGCATACAGTTGAATTTGTTTTTCTTATGCATTCTGCCAATCTCTGTCTTTTGATTGGAAAGCTTAACCAATTTACATTTAATGTAATTACTGAAAAGGAAAGACTTCTGCCATTTTGCTTTCATTTTCAGTATGCCTTATAACTTTTTTGTCCCTCATTTTCTGTCTTACTGGCTTTGTGTTTAGCTGATCTGATATTTTGCAGGGAAACTTTTTAATTCCCTTGTCATTTCCCTATGTTTATATTCTGTAGCTATTTTTTTTTTTTGTGGCTGCCATTGATAATTACATTTAACATCTTAAAGTTATAAAACTCTAATTTCAATTTATACCAACTTAACCTTCCGTAGCATACAAAAATTCAGCTCTTATGCAGCGCCATCCTCTTCTCCCTTTCAGTTGTTGATGTCATAAAATTATATCTTTATGCATTGTATGTCCAAAAACATAGACTAATAGTTGTTTTTGTAATGCATTAGCATCTTAAATTATGTAGAAAACAAAAGGTAGAGTTACAAAGTGAAGTTACCATAATGCTAGCTTTGATGATTGCTCATGGATTTACCATTTCCCAGAGATCTTTATTTCTTAATACAACTTCAAGTTACTATCTAATGTTTTTTTCATTTCAACCTGAAAGACTCCTTTTATCATTTCTTGCAGGGCAAGTCTAGTGGTAATGAATTCCCTCAGCTTTTTATCTGGAAATGTCTTACATTCTTCCTCATTTTTGAAGGACAGTTTTGCTGGATATACAGTTCTTGGTTGACAGCTGACAGCTTCCCCCTCTACTCCCTTTCAGGACTTTAAATATATCATCGCACTGCCTCTGTCCTTCAAAGATTCTGGTGAGAAATTTGCTGACATTTTGAGGATCTTTTGTATGTGACAAGTTGCTTGTCTCATTCTCAGTTCAATATTCTTTTTGTCTTTGTCTTTTGACAGTTTGATTGGAATCTGTCTTGCTGTGGGTCTCTGAGTTTTTCCTGCTTGGAGTTCGTTGACCTTCTTGAATATTTATATTCATGTCTCATCAAATTTGAGAAGTTTTTGATTACTGTTTCTTCAAATAATCTCTTTGCCCTTTCTCTTTTTTGCTGAGATTCCCGGAGTGTATGTGTTGGTCCACTTGATGATGTCCCACAGGGCTATTAGGCTCTTTACTTCAATTTTTCTTCAGGTTTTCTTTGTGTTCCTCAGATGTGGTATTTTCAATTATCCTACCTTTCAAGTTCACTGATTCTTTCTTCTGCCTGCCCAAATCTGCTTTTGCATTCCTGTAGTAAACTTTTATTCCAGTTATTGTACTTTTTAGTGCTAGCATTTCTCTTTTGGTTTTTTTTATATTTTCTATATCTCTGTTGATATTTCCATTTTGTTCATACATCATTTTTTGACATTGTCAGTATCTTCCTTTAGATTTTTGAGCATCTTTAAAAAATTCATTTTATTTTGTTTATTTATTTATTTTTAAAAATACAGGACACCATTTTGTGTGTCATTCTTGAGCAGGGGCCATGCTTCTCTGTATCATTTCAATTTTTTAGCATATGTGCTGCCACAGCAAGCATGATATTTATTTTAAAGTCTGTTTCTAGTAAGTCTGCCATCTGATCTTTCTCAGGGACAGTTTCTATTCTTTTAATTTTTTTTCCCTTTGAATGACTTGTACTTCTTGTTTTGTGTTGTTTTATTTGTATACCTTGTGACTTTTTGTTGACAACTGGAACTTGAATCTTAAAGAGTGGTATTTATGGAAATCAGATTCTCCCCCTTTTCTAGGATTTACTGGAGTTTTGTTTATTTGTTTCCTCAATTTTTCAGGTTATTTCTGTGCTGGGAATCAGCTTAAGGTGTAAATGGAGGATCTTCTCAGCCTGTGTTTTCCCCTGGACATGTGTAATGACTTTCTAAATTCCCTTGTATATGTAGTTCCTTTCCAATGTTATTATCACCCTTAGATGTCTGGCTCCTAAAAGGCTACCAAAATAAATCTGGATCTTAAAATCCCCTGGAAACTATTTCAGCTTGTGTAGGTTGCAACAATGGTAGCCTCCTTCTGTGTCTGTACATCCATAATCAGAAGCAGCAATGAGCAATCAGAACATAGATTCCTAGTATTTGGAGGGCAAGGTCCTTATTGCCAACCCTGACTCCTGCAAGCACAGGAGTTGCACCAGGAACATGTGCGTGGCTGCCTCCCATGGAGGTGAGAGATGGGTAGCCACAACTGCATTAATTGCCAAAATTGACTCACATTAACTATGATTTACCGTCTAAGCCTTCCCTTTCTAACTGGAAACCTTTGAATAGACTCCAGAGTTCCAAAACAAGTTCCATCAGATAGATTCTGCCACTACATTTGTTGTCTTGGTGTGGAGATGGGTTCCTTGTGCTTCTTCCTCTGCCATATTCATTTGACTAATTTTGTATTATAAACTTTTTATGTCATTTGAATTATGTATGTTTATATGTTCTTTTGACAAAAATAATTTCAAAATGTACTCTTGCAGCTTGTTTAAATCTGTTTTATAGGAACTCTTCAGAGAAAGTAAATAATTTTTTAAAATAAAGACAATGTTCTCAAACCTATGAGTTGTTAAGGAATTCAGATTTTTATATATTGAAATAACTTAAAGTTAGGTATAGTTAAAAGGATTTATATTCTAGATTATCCAAATTTGGGGAAATTACCTGTCTGCTTCTGTCTAATTTTTTAGGCTCTACTTTCCAAGTATCTATAGGCAGATTTTCCCATTTCTCTTTGGAAAGTGCTGTTTTCTTGCTTTTTTTCCCACCTTTCCATTGTGTTAGACTTATAAGGCAATGAGCCAACTGTGGGCACGAAATCCTTGGGAGGAGAAAGGAGGAAGAGGGAGGGGCAGCCATGGTGAATGTTTCCCTAAGTAATATTCAAGTTTTTTGAGAGAACATAACCTCCTCCCCCCACCCTTTTTTTTTTTTTGGCGGGGGACAGATTCTTACTCTGTTGCCCGGGGCTAGAGTGCCGTGACATCAGGCTAGTTCACAGCAACCTCAAACTCCTGGGCTCAAGCAATCCTTCTGCCTCAGTCATGAGCCACCATGCCCAGCTAATTTTTTATATATCTATTTTTAGTTGTCCAGCTAATTTCTTTCTATTTTTTTTAGTAGAGGCGGATCTTGTTCTTGCTCAGGCTGAACTTCTGAGCTCAAATGATCCTCCCGCCTTGGCCTCCCAGAGTGCTAGGATTACAGACGTGAGCCACTGTGCAAGGCCCCTCCTCCTCTTCTTATAATGCTAGAACGTGTTCTTTTAAATAAGATTGTTTATTCTCCTACAAGTCTCACTGTTGCCCACAGTACGAGGTAAGAAATCAGAGAATTCAGATATTAAAGAGAACACACAAAAAGTATGATTTCACCAAACATCACAACAAAATTATAGAAAAATACTATAAAAGAAACAAGTCAGCATTTTTGGTTGCAGATGACATAAAGTGACTCTAATTTACGTAATTAAAAAGGAATTTTTTGAAAAGTATTACATAGCTCATAGCTTAAGAATCAGACTTGGAAGATGAGTAGAAACTAGAAGCAAGGCACGGCCAAGAGGCTGCAACAAAAGCAGTCTGCTTTAAGACACTGCTGCTTGGACTCCTGATACACTAGGTACTGCTGCTCAGTATTGGTGACTGTACTCACGAACTTTCAGCTCCTCTGGTGATCTCTGTGAGTAATCTCTGACTCTCCTGTACCTTGTCCTCACTCACTAGTATTCAGTGTCCAGAGCAAAAGGGCCTAATTGGTGTCAGGCCTGTACATGTGATGAGAGAAAGATGAGGAAAGAGGTATCTGTTTCTGATATCTGGACATTATCTCCAAATTGGAATGGTATTTGATTGCTCAGCAGCCTAAAGATGACAAATATCCCCTACAAATTTGTCCTACTTTTACACTCCTTATCCTTTAAATCCTCTTCCCAATGGTATCTACAATTAAAAGCTTCATATATTCGTTTAAAAATTGTTTACTCACTCTTTAAAAAACAAGTGGGAACATACTGTACAGTGTTCTTCACCATGCTTTTTTTCATTGAATATGTCTTAAGAATCTTCCATATTGGTGTGAATATCTGCCTGATTATTTTATTGGCTACCTTTTATTCTATTTTATGATCGTATCATAATAAACAGTCCTCTATGATGCATATTTAGATTATTTCCAATTTTTTCGTATTGAAAACAGTGCTCTAATAAATATCTTCACACATGTACCTTGCTGTTCTTTTCCAAGTATATTCTTAAGGTAAATTCTTGGCAGTGAAGTTGCTAGGTCCATTACATCTGTGGTTTAAACTTTTGCCTTCAAAAATGATGTTTTATATTCTCACCAACGTGTTGAGTGCTTCTCTCCCTCTCCTTCACCCCCAACCTTGGCAAAATGAATATTATCAAACTTTAAGTTTTTGCAATTTGTTGGCCAAAAATGGTATCTTGTAATTTGATTGCATTTCTTTAATTGTGAGGTTAAGTAGCTTTTTGATATATTGGCCATGTGTATTTTGGGGGTGTGTGTGTATGTGTGTATACTGACCCTATCTTCAATGTATTTTTCTTTTAGATTGTTTGTTGTTTTTCTTAATGATTTTTAGGAACTCTCTGAAAAATAAGGAAACTAGTTTTACTCTTTCTTCAGACAATTTTATCGTGCCTGCGTCTGTTGCCATTTGAATTTTGTGACTACAAGATTCAGATGAAGCAATGATAGTGCCAAAGAGCTTGGTGGGTTATCTTTTGGCTGGAATTATTGATAACTATCTGCTTTATTAATATGTATAATCACAGAATGTCGAAGATTTTTCTGTTGATAGCTACTGTATCAAGAAATATTCTTTTAAAAATAGCCTTGCTTAAATGAGCACACAGAAAATGCTTTTAATCCAGAGAAATGTCACGTACCCACTACTCCTGATTTATTGAATCAGAGGAATGTTCTCTTGGATAGAGAAGATGGAAGTGAAAAGGGAATTTAGAATTCCTGCTTTTTTCCTGTCTCTTGCATTATACAGCTGTTTAACTTGTGGAATTCTAATTTCTTTATTGTTCTTTTTGGTCTGAGCAGTCTGCCCTCCTTCAAGCCTTTTTTTTTTTTTTTTTTTACCATTTTTGTATTCCTTTATATATTGTGCGATTATGTATTCATCTGTGATTATTCCGACCCCCCCTTTTCTCTTTTAGATGTATATATATATTTAAACCTGAGTTTTATGGGTAAATTCTCTTTAGCTCTGTCGGTTGGTCTCCTTAGATAATTTCTGTTTTTCCTCCTTTTTCCTAGAATCTTTTATAATTGTTTATACAGAATTATAGTTTTTAAAGCCTTTAATCTTGCCTTTTCAGATTGAGTTATGAATTCATAGCCTGTTATTTAAATGAAGCTTTTGAAATCTGTTTTACTGATCTGTATCATATCTAACTATGCCAGTATTTCCTTCCTTGTCTGACGTGAACTCTAAAATTATATGAACACTTTCTCCCTGTTTCCTGGCATTTCCACTCCAAGTTGTTCCTCATTCTTAGTTAGAATTATGACCAGAGTTGTAGTTTCTTTGTAGTCTAATGACAAAAGAAAATCAAGCATATTAAATTTGTTAGAAAAAAGAATTTGTTAGAAAACTGCATATAGTTAAAAATATTTTTAGTAGATATTTTGACAGTTGTAAAGTCCCTAATTTTTACTGTCTTCCTCTGTTCCAATTTTATGCCCTATTCTAAGAATATACCCATTTCTATTACCTGATTAGGAGGCATGTGTATTGTGCTCTAGTGGATTTTTTTTCATAGATAGATATCTTTTAGATCTCTGCTATCTAATGTGGTAGCCACTAGCCACATGTGGCTATTATGTTTAAATTTAAATTAATTAAAATAAATGAATTTACTTATTTACACTAGGTACATTTCAAGTGCTCAGTAGTACATGTGGCTAATGACTACTGTATTGGATAGCACAGGTACAAAACATTTTCCTATTGGACAATACTATTCTAAGCAATTGGTGCTGTTTTGCTTCTCATTCTAAAAAGTTGTAATTCCTGAAGATAATGTATTCCTTTTATTGGTGTTCCCTAGTATTAACCAAAAGAAATTTGAGATTTTTTAAAATGTGGATTACATTTTACAAACTGATACTTATAAATCAGAGGCTATTCATATTACATTTAAAATCAACTTTCTAAGGTATAATTTATATATAATAAAATATACCCATTTTAAGCATACAGTTCAATGAGTTTTCACACACACACACACACACACACCCCATGTACACACCATAAACACCACCACAATAAAGATTTAGAACATTTGTATTATAAAAAGTTTCCTCATGTCCATTTGCAGTCAGTCCCCAAACTGGTCCCAGCCAATCCCTGATCTACTTTCTATCACTGTAGACAAAGTTTTGCCTGTACTATATAATAGAATTTCATGTAAATACAGTCTTAAAGTATATACTCTTTTTATATCTGGCTTCTTTCTCTTAGCATAATATTTTTGAAATTCATCTCTGTTTCTTGTATCAGTAATTTGTTTTTATTGCCAAGTAGCATTCCTTTGTATGAATATGACCCTATATTTATCAATTACCTGTGGTAGACATTTGAGTTGTTTTCAGTTTGGGTTTATTATGAAGAAAGCCACTGTGAGCATTCATGTATAATACAAAATTTTGTGGACATGTATTTTTATTTCTGTTCATTAAATACCTATGAGTAGAATTGTTGAGTCATATGGGTCAACGGAACAGAATAGAGATTCCAGGAAAATTCACATTCAACATTTTTGACAAAGGTACTGAGATTCTTCACTGGGGAAAGGATAATCTTTTTAACAAATGATACTGGAACAACAAAGAAGACAAAGTGAACATTGACTTACACCTCTCATCATACAAAAAAATTAACTTGAAATGAATTGCAGACCTAAATTTAAAAGTAAAATCTAAAACTATAAAATTAGATAAAAACACCAGGAGAAAATCTTTGTGACCTTTGGTTTAAAGATTTCTTAGAACATACAAAATTTACCATACAAGAAAAAATGGACAAATTGGACTCCATCAACATTAAAAACTGCTGCTCTTTGAAAGACTCAATTAAGGAAATGAAAAGGCAAGCCCAGTTTTGGAGAAAATATTTGTGCAATACATATATCTTACAAAGGACATGAACATATATATATGTATAAAAATACATATAAAGATGCTGTTACAACTTCATAATGAGAGGATAACCCCATAAAGAAAAGGGCAAAAAATGTGTGAACAGAAATTTTACAAAAGAGGATATATAGATGGTCAAGAAGCATACGAAAAGATGTTTAAAATCAGTCATCAGGGAAATGAAAACTTAAGACACAAGGAGATGCTGTTTCATATTTACTGGAATGGATAAAACTTAAAAGGCTAACAAGGGTTGGCAAGGGTGTAGATCAGCTGGAATTCTTATGCTTGTTGGTAAAAGCACAGAATGATACAATTTCTTTGGAGAAATATGTGGTAGTTTTTTATATTATTTTTGATAGCCTTTTGAATTTCTTCAGTGAGTTATAGGTCACTTCCTCCACTGTTTCTTTTCTCTCCAGTTTTACATCTCTTTAGAGACAGTAGAGTTTCTTTAGTACTGGGAATCACTAGTTTGGAGCAGAATTATACAAAGCTGTTATTTTTGCTTTTTTGTTTAAGTTGAGGTGATGTAGGAGAAAGCAGTACTATGCAAGTAAAGAGTTACAAGTACGTTTTCAACAAGATAGTTACTTTCCTTGTATTGGATATATAACTGATAAAGTAATTGTAACAACATGAAGATGACCAAGAGACAGTTAAGGATTAGAATGTTTGGAAAGCGGGTGAGGTATATGTTTAAAAAAAAAAAAAGGCCCTGTTCCAAGTATTAGTAATGGCAGTAATAGCTGTAGTTATACTAGGGTTCTAAGAGCAAATGCTGATTAAGCATGAATACGAATACAGCAGGGGAAATATATATAGTAAGTTAACTACAGGAAAAAGTAGCAAATAATTGTTTTGCTTTTTCATATGATAATTTTTCTTTTCCACCCATTTTAGGATTAGTGGGAGCTGTCCAATGTCCTTAGGCTGTTTTCGTAAAAGCTGGTTCTTCACTGGGTTTATCAAGCTGCCAGGAGCGTTCATTTTGTGGCTGTCATTACTTGAAGTTTTGTTACCATTGTGTCTATGTAGTACTTGTCACATAGCAGATGTTCAATAAATATTTGTTAAATTAATTTTTGGAATATACAATCTGCCACATCTTTCTTCTACAGTCTCCAATCGTCTGTTGAGTTCATCCAGTAGATTTTTCTTCTCAGATATTGTAATTTTGAGTCCTAGAATTTCTGTCTTTTGTATTTTCTACATCTTGGCTGAGACTTTCCATCACCTATTCTCTCATTGTAATCATTTTCCTTTACATCGTTGTACATATTTATAGTAGCTACTTTAAAGTCCTTGTCTGCTAATTCTAACATCTAGTTCATCTTAGAGTCTGATTGTATTGACTGCTTTTTTTTCCTTAGTAATAGGTCACATTTTTCTGCTTTGTCTAGTCAGTTTAATTATATGTTGAATGTTGTAGGGGGTCTGGATTGTTATTTCCTTTAAGGGTGCTAAGTTTCTTTTTGGCAGGCATTTAAATTAGTGGTTTATCTGGTATTTGTCAGGCTTGGTTTTCTTTGTTAAGGAAGACCTATTTCAGATTTGTCTTTTGTTCTAGTGCAGTGGTCCCCAACCTTTTGGCACCAGGGACCAGTTTGATGGAAGACAACTTTTTCTGGGGGAAGGTGTGTGGGGATAGTTTCCCGATGATTCAAGTGCATTATATTATTGTGCTGTCAAACCTTTCTGCTAATGATAATCTGTATTTGCAGCTGTTGCCCAGCACTGGCATCACCGCCTCAGCTCCACCCCAGATCATCAGGCATTAGATTCTCATAAAACATAGATCTCTCGAATGCACAGTTTACAGTAGGGTTCGTGCTCCTATGAGCATCTAATGCCAACGCTGATCTGACAGGAGGCAGAGCTTATGCTGTGACACGAATTGAATTGTGGCTATAAATACAGATGAGGTTTTGCTAGCTCACCTGCTGCTCACCTCCTGCTGTGCAGCCTGGTTCCTAACAGGCCACCACTCCCCTGCTGTGTGGCCTGGTTCCTGCAGACTGGGAGTTGGGGACCACAGTCCTAGTGCATGGTCCTTACACCTGAGATGTTACCTTTTTGGAGTCTCAGCTGAATATCTGGGGTGCCCAAGCTAAAAGCAAGGGGTGCCACATGTTTCTTTTTCCTTAAAGATCATAGCCTATTTGCAACAACAGTAGTTACTATATAAAAGTAAGTTATAAGTATTGCTTGTCCTACTGTATGATGTAATTTTTCATATTAAAGTTCATGGACTCTTTTTTTTTATCCAACTCACCACACACATATTTTCGGACTTCCTGCCCATCCTTCCTCCTCCCAGTAGTTTAACTGTAATTTTGGTTATATCAATATTGAATTTGTATGTGATTTATAACTAGATAAATGCCATTCACAGTTCAGCATTATAGTATGTTGTGACTGCTTTTTCCTGCTTATGTTGTTTTCCCTGGAGTTAAAATTGTCTCTTTCTTTTCACTTATTTGGTTTTCAGTGTTCTTAATTTTAATTCATAAACTTCTAATTATACATCTCTCAACGTATTTGAACCTATTTGGTATTATATCAGTTTCATCTTCTTCACAAACCTTCTGATCTGCCCTAATCTGGATTAATTGCTCTCTAGACTTGCTGCATGGCTGTCTACTTGAGATGTCCCTTCACCATCATTCTGGGGATTCTCTTTTCCTCTCCTACGAGTTGGATTCTTCAGTTCCAGTTATTTTTTTTCGTGGTATCCCACCGTTGTATTGGTGGAACACATTTTTTAGTAACTTAGAATATATGGGAAGCAAAATTATTTGAGATTTTGCTTATTTTAAAATGCCTTTATTATATACTCACACTTGAATTATACCAAGTCTGTCTTGGTATAGAATTCTAGCCTGGGAATAATTTTTCCTCAAAATTTTTGCCCGGTTGTTTTTTAGCTGCTAATGTTTTTGTTAAAAATGGTAATGCCATTTTGATTCCAGATTATTTTTATAAAACTTATTCTTCTCAAGCAGCTTTTGGGGTGTCCTATTTGTTTTGTCAGTATTCAGAAATTTCACAAAGATACGTATGCCTCAATTTGGGTCCGTTTTCATCAATTTTGCTGAGTGCTAATGCACCCTTTCAGTTTGAAAACACGACCTTCAGTTTAGGATATTTTTCTTGAATTATATCTTTGGTTTATTCTCTGTGTTCTCTGTCTCTGGAACTCCTAATCATATGTTGAATATCCTGAATTCTATTTTTTTTTGTCTTCTGTTTTTTATTTGTTGTTTTATTCTGTGTATTCTGATAATTCCTCAGCCTTGTACTCTTCTAACCCTTCTATTGCCTACTTCATGGGATTTGAGGATTAAATAAATTTATATACATAAAGTGCTTAAAATAATGCCAGGCATGTAGTAAGTACTTGTGTTAGCTGTAATTGTTGTTGTTTAGTTTCATAAATGTCTTGAGGTCTTTGGTCTTCATTCTTTGACTTATAAACTGTATATAACCTTGGGCAAGTCCTGTAATCTCTTTGAGACCTACTTCCCTCCTCTGTGAAATGTAAATAAGCTCCACCTCTGAGGTTTGTGAGGGTCAAATGAGAATATATATGTGAAAATGCTTAATAAACTTTGTACAGAGGTAATTGTTAATACGTCTTTCAAAAGTCTGATTTTCTGGGTTATTTTTAAAAGTACTTGATTGCTTATGACTTTCTTACAAATCTATATGAGTTACGTGAACTTGAACTAAATGCTAAAGCTGCTTTTTAAAGAAGTGATGTCTCACTGTTCAATCTTATGTTAGGGTGAAGACACAGTTATAAAAATATTCATTGTATGAAAAGCTCTGGCTTTACTTAAGATTGTATAAATCTGTGTAATGTAATAATTATGTGAGAATGACATGATTACTAGCTTAAATCCATGGAGGGGATAGTTATTTGAATTATTTATTTATTTTTACTTAAATGGTATTGAGATTAGGAAAAATAGAATTTGTCTTTTGGTTTTTCTTAATAGTATTAATGTAATTTCAAATGTTAGCTCATTTTTGTTAATGGTGGCTTTTTGTTTGTTTGTTTTGTTTTAAGGTTTTTGGATTCAAAGCATAAAAACCATTACAAGATATACAATCTGTAAGTATGTTTTCCTATTTGTATGCTTGCAAATATCTTCTAAAATCACTATTAAGTAAAAGTTATTTCCTTGTTAGACTGAAGTAAAGATATATTTTAACAGAATTGTGTTACTAAAGCAATTAGTTCAAGAAGTCTGATTGAAAACATTTTTTGAACATTGTTAGATTTAGAAAGTGTAGTGATGAGGTAAAACAATGTTGGCACAGATTCATGTTACTTGATCTGCTTTAAATGACTTGGCCTCTAACCCATCTTTGAGCCCATAACCACGTGGTAATTTGAAGTGTTATTCACGGTAGAGCTTCTGTGAAAGCATTAATGGCATCTTCCATGGAGGTATGCTCCTGAGCAAATATAATTTTGTTTATTTTGTGTCTGTAGGTCAATTGACTGAAAAAGCTATTAGGGTATTCTCTAACTGTATGTAACATAAATATGTTACCTAAAATTGTTGAATTGGGTGGTTTCTTTTGTCTGGGGAAGGGCTTTAAGGATTGCCCACTTGATAGAGCTAGTTGACCTTATCTTTTTGTTTTTTCTTTTGACTTTGAGAGTAGAGATGTGAAAAGGAAAAGAAGGAAGAAAGGAAAGAAGAAAATCTTCACCATTTTTGAAGACTCTAATTCCTTCCCTAAATGTTGCCAATTTTCTAATTTTTAAAAAATGGCACATAAATATGTTATTTTTCCACCTGGCCTTTCTCTTTCCCATATGATATCTATAAATTATGAATAAGAAATTTTTTAATGAAGAGTTTATTTGTCAGATGTAAGATCAAGATTCTCTTCTGTCTCTGGCAGGCATTTAAATCTTTACCAAAAAGGATGAAAGATTCTCTCTGTCTTGTTGGCTTGGATGTTGTTTTTTTATCTTTAGTGATCTTTCTTTTCTGATGAGATCTCAAAAGCACTGAGAGAGAGTAGACACCAATATTATTGTTACTCTTATTGAGTTTTCACTGATTTTCTCAGATTCACAAAGGAGCAAACATTTGTTGAATGCTTACTGCATGCTAGACATTATAAAACGTGTTGAGGAGTATGGAGGTGAGTAAAATGTAGTTCCAGTCCTCAAGTAGCCTGTAATCTAATGTGAAAGGTAGACAAAGTATTATAGAAGAGGTAATTCTTGTGTAGAAGAGAGCAGGGAACAGCGGAAATGGTAATTGTACCCCGTAGGGGAGGAACTGTTCCATAAAAGAGGCATGTTTGAGCAAAGGTGAAAAGAATGTATAGGTGTTGACCCTCAGGCCTAAGAGGAGAGGAAATGGCATTACAGGCTGAAGGAATGGCAAGTAAGAAGCTTATTGGCATAATAGTGTTTAGATTTTAGAATATGGCAGATAAGTCATTATGATCAGATTGTGAAATATGTATGTGTGTGGAGAGAATTGTGGTGTTACTAGGTAACAAGATGAAAGAAAGTAAAAGGTGCTATAGAAACTTAAGTTTAGGTGGGCCTAGCTTATAAATGGTCTGTGCATTTAGGATTCTTCCTCTTTTCCTGATTAACTTCTGCAAGCCTCGTGGCAGATGTCATAGTGTTTCTCTGAAGGAAAATAAAAACCACAAAGCTTTGTACTTTTTGCACAGCTAGATTCAGAAGTTAAATAAAAAAAGGACAAGAACTATCAAAAGCTGAATCCATTAAACGAGTCACTTCAGGCTTAGACTCTCAGGATTGGGCATTTAGAAAGTCCTGGAATGGAGGTCGAAAGACTCTAAAGACAAATTCTGCCTTTTTCAAAATTTTATTCCAGTTTAACATACCCAAAGAAAGGGAAGGAAATTCTTTTCATTCCTGTATGTAGTGGCTTCCTGCTTCCAGAACTTAGGACTTAGGCTCAAACTATCGGTATTGTAGGTCACTTAGACCATTATGATTAAAGTTGGCTTTGGGGGATAGCCAAGGAAATTGACTGCCTGTTTGTTTTTGTATTTCCAAACATTGGACTCCCAAGTTAATTAATGATCTCTTTATTAGTTGAGGATAGCTTTTAATGCATGTATTTTAACACACCTTCCCCACATGGAATCATAGACTTTCAGAACTGGAAAGTACCTGGCAGAGATTTAGTCCAGCCGTCTTATTTTACAGATGAGGAATCTGAGGCCTAGAGAAGTTAAGTGAGTTGAACAAGGTCACACAGGTACATATGGTAGTAGAGCATCCACTGTTTATGCCAGTGTTCCCTTTGCGTTTTTTGTTTGTTTGTTTGTTTTAGTTTTTTATTTGTTTTAACTTCCCTAAATTTTACTGATGTGAGAAGTTTCTAAAACACCCACGTTGTAGCATGTTTTGATTTCTGATGTCACTTTCCCATCCTCTCTACCTTCTTTCTGCCCTTGTTTATATTTCTGGTTCTGAGTGAGTCTGGCAAGCAGCAGGTGTTTCTGTTTTATTTATTTTATTTTTAGGATAATAATTATATGTGATATATATGTCTTTGCAAACATATAAATTTGAAGATCTGAAAATATTTGTACTAGACATACCCATAATTAATAGTATGTTAAACCTTTCATAGGAATTATGATATACCTGGATGAAGAAGTGTTCTTAATGTGGACTTTCTAATATTTAAACTGTATCTGTTTATATCTCTGTATTTTTTCAGGCATTTCAGAAAGGGCAAAATTAATCCCATAACATTAACCAAATTCAGACATACTGATGCTTAGTTAAATTAATCAGTTTGTTTTGTACATCTATATTTTGTTTCTTTCATATGAAAGAAGTATCCCTACTCTAGAAGGGATGCAGGAAGGAGGGCAGGTAGGGAATGAAGGCATATATAGTGCTTGCTTTTGGGGAACTAGAGTGTGCACTGGATACCAATTTTTGAAAGGTTTTTACTATATTTCACTGCATATTCTATTTGACATACTTTATCATTTTGTGGTAAACCTTTAGCTGTTACTAATTTTTATCTATTAAGTTTTCTTTTGTAAGATAGGGATAGCTTCATTGAAGAGAGCAAAGAAGAAACCTACTTACCTAGCTAATTCTATGGCAAGTCTACAAGTCTTACTTCTCTGGAAGCTTTTCCTATTAATCTCGTCCTTTTCTTTGTCTACTGCTTCATAAAAACTCTTTTTCAATGCTTCTTCATTTCTCTGGTCTCATATAAGCCAGTATGAGGTAATGATGAAAAAAAGTAGTATCTTTTAAGTTGAGTTTTCGTTATAAGGAAATATAAATGGTTGAATTTAAATGGTTAGACTAACATACTACAAAAAATTTAAAAGAAACTGCGTGTGTGTAAGTGTAAGGAGGACGTTTATTCATCAGGGAAGATTTTAATTAAGAAAGTCTTCATCCTTACCCTGCCAGCTCCTTCCCTGAGCACATTTATCACTGCCAGTCCCAGCATATACACTGCCATATTCCCTATGCTCAACCTGTAAAGATTTTCGTAACTTATCTTGTTTTTTACCGTCACTGTTAGTTCTGTCTTTTGTGACAACTATTGCTAGGAAGGTTGGCTTTGAAAAAAATGTATTATTGCTATTGTATTTAAAACTTTTATACATTTTATTATAAGTGGAATTATGGAGCAGTGGTAGAAAAAGTTTGACTTTTGTAATCAGAGATACTGAGCTTCATTCAGTTCTGGTTCTTTGATTTACGTATTGTGATTTGGGGCAAATTTTTAAGTGTTTTTCTAAATTTTATCATTCTCGTATATAAAATGAGGAAAATAATAACTATTATCATGTTTGTGAAAAGACACAAAAACATGGAAAAACCTTTGTAAGGTGTGTGCATCTAGTAGACACTTAGTAGTTATTATTTCCACAGATACTTCTCTTAACAGTAATATTTGAGAACCATTTTGTGAAGGAGATCTTAAGCAGTGTTTGTCAAACCAAATACTCTGAGATCCTGAGAAAGTATGGGAATTTTAGAGAGCTAAAGCGGTACAAAACTATGTTTATTTTCTGTTCCGCTGTCATAAGATCAACTAATTAGATTGCTTCCTAGCCTTACTTCTCTCTCCTACCCTTTAAGCCTTTATATAACTCCTTATAAAATACTTCATTATGAATTCTTCACCTATTGACCATTTTTCCTCTTCAATCTATACCAAAGAAAGTATAAAATGTGAGTATTCTCTTGGTCAGTTCTCTTCCTGTCATGTTTTTCATATCAGTGGGTATGAAATTATTTAACAAAGATGCAATATGTGCATATTTCATAACTAAAAAATAAATTTTCTTTCTAGCAGAGCTTAATATACTAAATTATAATATACTAAAAAGGAAAAAATTTTGTTTTGAGTGGTAATATGAAAGTTGATTTATTTCAGGTCTGGCCAGTTAAAAACCAGTGGATTACAGTTTGTTTATAATTAGTTCAACCTTCATTCAAATTTGATTTTGAAACTCTTTAAAGTAGAGGAATCATATAGATGTTTTCAGAGTTTCTAAATGTATAATACAAGCCCGCAATCACTTATTTGAAACTCTTGGGGCCAGGCATGTTTCAGTGTTCAGAATTTTTCAATTTTCAGAAAGGTAACACAGAAGCATATACTTTGTTTACATAAGCAGTATATAGAATGAAATGGGTTCACTCTAAGTGTATTAGTTAAGGACTGTGTATTATAATCTCGTGATCTCAGATCAGGATCTGCTTCAGCTGAGTTTGCCATAAACTTAGAGAAAATGTTAGATGTTTAGAACTTTTGGAATTTTGAAATTGGTTAAGGAGCCACAGACCTTTATTTGTTTTAAAATGCTAAGTTTTTGTTTTAAAGACTTTTTAAAAAATTTGTTTTCATTAGTAGTTGGAGTTACCAGGATGCTACTGACTACAGCTGATAGGGGATCCCTTTCTATGCCTTTTAATGTGTGTAAACATGACCTATTAATTTTTAATAAGCCAGTGTACAATAACAAACATGACTATTAAAAGGACAAATATTAGCATATTTTAGCAATGCTAAATCATCATTTTACTATTCTGTGCTCATTTTACTTATTCTTTCATTACTTTCACACTTTAATTAAAACTTGTAACCTGAGAGATTATTGAAAAAGATGAACTTTGGCTTTTCAAAAGGGAGAAAGATCTGGTTTTTAAAAAATTTAGTAAGCATTATGTCAAAATAAATTAGTATCCCTTTGCCCTTTTGCTTTTACTATTTTTAACATATATCTTTTTGAAGAATAGTTTGAGAATTGAGTATGCTCAACTGTGAGGTAAAGATAATAGTTGAAAACAGTCAGTTTTCAGTTTCTTGTGAAATGAAAAATACATTCCTTAAAACAGCAACTCAAAGTACTAAAAAAGAAAAAAAACAAGAAAAAGAAAAAAAGAAAAATGCATTCCAATAGCATGCAAAATTCCATAGAGGAAATTTGAAGGTATGGATGCAGCTGAATTTGCAGTATGTCTTATTAGTAGCATCATAGGTTTCTTTTTTCTTTTTAACATAAACCTTTAGCAGCTATATCACAAGTTTTGTAAGCAAATATATAAACTCTAATTGCATACACTTAACCTCTTAAGACTCAGTTTCCTTAATTATAAAATGGGGAATCACAGTATCTACTTCATAGAATTCTTGGGATTAAATGAAATAGTGAATATAAAATACTTAGCATAATGCGTGGCATATTATAAAGGTTCAGGAAATGTTTGTTTACTTTGGTATGTTACCCCGCAAGTGCAAAAGGTAACTTTATATCGCATTTAAACTTTTCTTTTAGATGTGCTGAAAGACATTATGACACCGCCAAATTTAACTGCAGAGGTAGGTATGAATGTACTGTACTGTGTTGTATAACTTAAAACCAATAAACTATATCTTACTGTCATAACAATAACAAATCATCTAGATTATTGAGATATTTGCCTTAAGAATAATCTTAGATAATTTGAAACAATAAGTTTAATTTTGCTCTTGTGCTTTAGGAACAAGTGTTACATAAACCTATTAATATTGTCAGGAAGATTAAAATGCAGAATAGACTAAGAATTAAGAGAAATTCCTAGACTAACAATAGAATAAGGAGAGCATTTACCTACTGTTTGAGACATTTGGTGTAATAGTGAGTGATTATAGAGAGAAAGTAGAACTACTTAACTGTTTTGTGTTGAGCAATGATGTACAAGGGTGGGAAAGAGTATAATAGATATGGATAAGAGGAGCTTGATAGATGAGAGGAGGGAACTGCTTTAAATGAGTTCTACTGTAGGCATAAGTAAATTCTGTCTCAGAGCCTGCAAAAACTTCTACTTGTATTTGTGGAACCCCTGAAACCATGAGAGAACTGAAGAGTTGAGAAGCTTGGCAGATGCTGCATGATAGTCAAAAAGAGAAAGCAGGTTCTATGAGCTACTGATTGATGTATATGCCATTGTTCCCTCCTGAAAATCTAGAGTAGACTTTCAAACAGTTGGTTTGAGAATTCTAAATCACTAACAATTGAGATTTAATATACATTCACTAAGAATGATTCCCCCCCTTTTTTGGTGGATTTAGGCTATTGCTTACTAGACAAAGCATGCTTTAGTTGAGGTTTATCTAGCTTTAAGTAGACATGTAACAGATTTTCCTGGATGTTTTTGTGTGCCACTGGTGAAATGAAGATGGAATGATAGCGCACTTAGACAGGTGACTAAGTGAAAGCTGTCCTGCTGACTGCCTATAGTGGTACTCCTTGTCTACCAGAAGAGCGTTTCTGTCACACTAAAGTACTTAATTGATTGTATCCTTTACCACATTATGTGTGAGTTTATGGACAATATAAGAGACACTTTTCCCATATTTAGACAACAGTATAATTAGTACATTGGATATCAGTCAGGATTTTTAAGGATCTTAATAAGGTGGAACTAAGGTGGATACTAAGAAAATTTAATAGTGATATATCTAAAGTCCTATTTTTAGACAAATTTTAAAAAACCTCAACTCTGACTGTAGGGGACAGAGAAGTCTTGGATTCTTAATAATTCATGTGAAAAGACCTGAAACTTCATTTGATAAACTTTACTACAATTGTATACTTTTTGTAAGTAATTTTTTTCCAGTTTCTTTTGTAAATGCCTTTAAAAGTCATGTGTATATAACACTAACATTTGCAGGACCACTTTTAAATAGCACATTTAGCATTTTTATTTCATGGAATGTGAAATGTAGTTCTTTCCATAGTTGATTCTATTCGTAATCTATACTTTCTTTGGAATATATTTTATTTTGATGCAATATTATAAATATTGTTATTCATTTTGTTAGAAAATGCATTGAGAGTCTTGACAAAAGGTCCGTGTGACATTTCATGACCTTCAGGTAAGGGCTTTAGCTCTTACCTCTGATGTGTTTGGACTTGTGTTACCTTTCCGTATAGCATAAATTCCCAAAATGTATCCTACCACATAAAGTACAGAAATAAAACTTGGCCTCCCTGTCTACTGGGTACATTTAAGAGTTAGTGAGAGGCAATATTTTCTATTCAAAAATTAGAAAGTTAACAGGCAATAAATCATTTTTCTCTGGAGTCTAGTTTTTAAATACATGTTGTTTATTTGTAACATTTCTGAAGTTAACCTACTTTTAATTAAAAATTCAGGAGAGATTTTTTTTCTTATTCTGAGGTTATCTTTTTACCACAGTTGCACAGTATCCTTTTGAAGACCATAATCCACCACAGCTAGAACTTATCAAACCCTTTTGTGAAGATCTTGACCAATGGCTAAGTGAAGATGACAATCATGTTGCAGCAATTCACTGTAAAGCTGGAAAGGGACGAACTGGTGTAATGATTTGTGCATATTTATTACATCGGGGCAAATTTTTAAAGGCACAAGAAGCCCTAGATTTCTATGGGGAAGTAAGGACCAGAGACAAAAAGGTAAGTTATATTTGATGTTTTTCCTTTCCGTTTCCTAGATCTGAGAATTTATTGGAAGAGATTTTGGTTTTGGGTTTTTTTCCTTCAGTTTATTGAGGTATATAGTTGACAAATAAAAATTGTGTGTATTTATAGTGTATAATGTGATGTTTTGATATATCTATACATTGTGAAATGATTACCACAATCAAGCTACTTATCCATCACCTCACATAAATGTTCTCATCTCTCCCTGCAACCATGGTGAGAACATTAAAGACCTACTCTCTTCAGTTTTCAAGTATACAATAAAAACATTATTAACTATAGTCACCATGCTATTCGGTAGATCTCTAGATCTTATTCATCTTGTCTAACTGAAACTTTGTACCATTGGAGCAACATTTCCCCATTACCCCACCCCACCTCCCTCCCCCCAGTTCCTAGAAAACAGATTTTAAAAAGATAATTGCTAATCCTTATTTCTTCTAAATTTTTAATCAGTTGCTGCCTCAATTTTTATATGGGTGAACACCTGATACAGTCCATTTTTCTGTTCATGCTACCATTTTCATATCATGCTAGCAAATCTTGCTCATTAACTGTGTTGCAAATGTGGTCTCATAAAATCCTTCTGAAATAGTATTTTTAAAAAGCAGCAGATTAATCAAAAGTAAGCTTGATATTTCTGAAGCTTACTTGAGAATAGAATGCCTTTGGATAATAACTTAGATGCTGTTACCTAGTAAATAAAGTGTGGTCCTTTTATAATACATAAAAATTTTTCCATATGAATATTCATAAATGTAGCTATAATTAGATTAACCAAAGATTATTCAGGAAACTAAAGACTATATTGAAAATTAATGATTAATTTGTATAGTACATTTGAAAGCAAAAAGCAAACTCATGGGAGAACTTTCACAGTGATTTTCAAGGGATCTATTTCTTTGGATAGTAAGTATGGCAAACCATGTTAACATTTAATACAAAGAGATTTTGTACATTCCTCCATCTCTAAGAATGTCAAAACCTAAACACTCCAGATAGATAGAAAAACTCTTGAGCTCTAGGGAGGAAGACATCATAACTTTATGTGAAAAATTTATTCTAGTTTTAATAATTTTTATAATCAGGAAGATTCTCCTCTAGAGTAAGCTAATTTCTTCTTAATTCAACTTCAGAACAGAAATGGAGGTGAACATATCCATCATTTTAAACTCTGTAGTTACATTGATTCCTTGTTCCTTTACCCCTTTCTCATCTCTTATTTTCTAACCCTTTATTTATCTTTGTGACTTTTTTGAATTATATATAAGGATGCCAAAGTACTATTTATTGGAGATAGTTTACAAAATTGAATCTTATATTAGTGTGTAATTTTGGTAAATGTTGAAAATTGTAGTAGATTGCCTACATTTCTGCATATTGTTTGTACCCGGGGATGATTGCACTGGAATGAATTATAGAACTGAGGATCTGAAGATGTTTACTTTGGTTCATCCCATCATCATCTGGAGGGAAACAATTGGTTTTACTGATTAGAAGTATAGAAAGTAAATTGTCCTAGATGTAAGTGAATATATGCAGGGCAACACTGGGAAAAGAGATTGATGGGAAGAAAAACATAGAGAAAAGGATAAAATTAAAATACGGTAGCAGAGGCAGTGGTAGACTTTTAAAACAGGGTTGATGAGCAACAGACATTTTGGTAATAGAAAAGAAATCAGTTAAAAATTTTTTTTTAGTAAAATAGAAAAGTTGTATAATGTAGAGCCAGAACTTACTTGACTTACACTAGGGTCCTTGAGCTCTCTGTGTTATATACCTTTTAAAAATCTTATGAAAAGGCCAGGCACAGTGGCTCATGCTTGTAATCCCAGTGCTTTAGGAGACTGAGGTGGGAGGATCACTTGAGGCCAGGAGTTCAAGACTAGCCTGGGCAACAGAGGGAGACCCTGTCTCATTAAAAAAAAAACAAAACAAAAAAACCACAAACTGATGAAAGCTATAAATGTTCTCCTACCAAAAATATGCATGGTGTACATAAACATAAAATCTTGCTTACAGTATTTATTGCACTGAAACTTATTTTTTTAAGCATAGAATGTAAAGGGAAACTTCATAAGAATTATGTCACATTTTTTTTCATGCAAAAACCAGTGGCCACTACTTGAGAGCAATGAATAAATCTAAGTGGTACAAATGAACCGAAATTAAGCTTTCGTAAATTAAGCTGCTCAATAGTAAATTTTAATGAAAGCTATTATTTAACTTTTAAAATAAGTTGAAACTATACCATTGACTTTGACTTTGCAAATTTTCTGTCATCTTTGATATCCAATCAATTTTGACTTTGTTATTGATGAAAACAAGTGCTGAAAACCCTATTTCATGAAAGAATGAAAAAGTAAATGGAATGTCTAGATTCTTTTGCCCATTGAAAGTAGGCTTGTGTCAAGAAATAAGAATTCTCTAAGACTCTTCAGATAAATTCATATTGCATCATTTTCTTTGCCTTCAACTTAATGAGATCATTTTTGGCAAGATCTGTATCATTGGTGCTATGTTAGGTAGGAAAGGATTATAACTCCACATTTTAATTTAGGGTTGAAGAGTTAAACTTTTCACACGTGATCTTAGCCAAAATACCGAGAAGTGATTGAAGAGTTAAATTACTTGAAAAGACTTTGTATTTTATCCAGTGAACAGCAGTATTGGCCATAGAATTTGTCTTCTGAAAGCCAGCGAACTTCTGTGTACCAGAGAACGTCATAGTTGCTCCCATTTCTTAATAAATCCTCTTGAGAAGCTCTTGATTGAAAGTCCTGGCTTTCATAGATTTGGCAACTTCACAACAGTAGATTTTTTCATGACAAATCCTCTTACACAGGCTATGATTCGAGGCTTGACACTCCTAAAAGAGTAGAATACTTTTACAACAACAGATAAGATTTCTTTCAGGATTGATGATAGAGTCTTGCACCCAAGTTTATACTGATGAAGAAAGCAGGGTGACAATGACATGGAGAGCTTCTATCTCTACCAGTGCCCCAAAACCAGATGTTACCTGGCATTAAGGTGTACTGTCTGTCTACAGAATACTGAGATTTCTTCTGAAGTTTTTTTGATAAAGAAACTTCACCATTTTGAAAATGTTAGTGTTCCCTGTAGTTTTCAAAAAGGATTCCAAAATCAGAATTATTCTTTGATTGTGTCACATGCATGCATTTGATGAAAACTAGTAGCTGGCTATACTGAGAAGTCATGCTTGAAGGGAATGGTACTTCCTATCTTTTCATGACCTGCTTCAAAATTTTTTTTTTCTTTAAAGTGTCAGTTTTTTTGGACTGGATGAAAGCATTTGGTAGAAATATTGCATCAGTCTTACTTTTCTATTCCAAGCTACAAATATGTTTGACTATTTCTAAGATACTTGCCTTCACCATGGGTTCAACTGTGTGACTTTTCTGTTTTGTCTGTTTGGAGTTATAATCAATAACCTGGTAGGGTGCTTTAATCAAGAATTTCGAGTTGGGGCAAATAAAGGTTTTTGTGATGGTCTAGGCTTTTCTAACTAAGCTGTACTTTCACATGTGCTCTCTTTTTCTGCCTCTCTCTCCCTCTTACACCCACCCACCCACACACATATGCATATACTCCCTGTCTGATGTAGGTGCTTCTTCAGAATAATTGGCTATATGCTGTGCTGATGGTGAGAACTTGCCATATGAGAAACACTTCGGATATTCCATCTCATCATGTTCCGGAATAAAAGTAAAACCCAAGGAATACTTAAACTTTATTATATTTCATTTTCCCTATTGCCAGTTCAAATTAGATCCAAGAGCAGTCTCCAAAATCAAAAAGTGAGGGCATATTTTAATTTGTCAGTGGGAAGATATTCTAGTCATCACAATCTGATCATATTGTTGATTCTCTATCTCTCTGGAGATGAGGAGAGACTATTTGATAAAATGGCAAGTCCTATGGGATCTTGTTGTGAAATAGGGCCCAAGTGAAAAGACAGCCAGAGAGGTATGAAAATAAAATGTAAAGTCTATAGTATCATGAGGTAAAATGTAACAGTACCTACTTCAATAGAACTACTCTAGGCACTGTATATTTTCCATCCTCTTTATAGATTGGACTCTCTCTCAGGTGAAAGGTAATGGGCTAATAGTAAGTAGAAAATGGAGATCTGTACATACTGTTAAGGATGTATTTGGTAAAATTGTTATGTTTAGCTGTTACATGATATTAAGATTCAGAGTTAAGTAATTTAGCTGAAGTTAATCACTCTTAGCATCTTGGAGTCAAATCACTACTGTACTTTAGTTCATGCTTAATTAATATACCTAGACCATGAATTATTCACAGGATCTAAAGGAGTATTCTAATGTGTTCCTACTTTTATCCCTATGTTTATTTTAAAAGGCAAAAAGAAATTTATGAGCAGATACTGTTGACTGTTTTTTACTAAATGGTAGCATTTGCATTTTAGGTTGAAACAGCATTAGAAAATTCGATATAGTGAATAAAAGTATATGGAAGGGTTCCAGCCCCAGGAATGTTTCGTGTTTTATAGATAATAAAACAGGCCCAGAAAGGTGAAGTATTGTAATCAGTGTTATCCAAGTAGTTAAAACAGCATTCAGAGTAAAATTTGAGTCCCCTGATACACTGTTTATTTATACACTATCAAATCCACAAATCCTGGAACTGCGAAAGAATTTTGAGACTCTTTAGGACAATTAATCTCTGTATGGGGCCAAGCTCTCATGCAAGGCTATGTAATGCTGATGAAATTGAAAGGCTCCTTAGTTTATACCCTCCCTTACAGATGCTAGAGCATTTAATGATCCCTGATTTAAAGAGAATGAGAGCATATTGAGGCTGTTGGTCTTGGAAGTATACTGCTGCAGCCTACCTTAAAATCTTTGAAATTTAATTGTCTTAAAACTTTCAAAGATACCACTTGTTTACCTAATGGTCAGAGTAGTGGTAAAATCATGAATTTTTAACCTTTGATGAATAGCTAATTTCATCATAAGAAAGCTAAGCATGGTAAAGCTGTTGTACAGCTGTGGAATTCTTTCTGAGAAGTATCTTATAATTAATTATCTAAAGTAGTGTTATTCTTGAAATATCTGGAAATAGGTTTATCTTCTTTTTGCCAGTATTACCTTTTAGGTTGAGCTTGTGGAATTGCATTTTTATAATTGTGAATCACTGTAACAGGAGATGCTTACATTTCACCCATTTTGTAATTTGTATGGGCTTAATTTTATTAGAATTATCTTTAATATTATTTTGCTTATATGCTTAATTATAGAGAAACATTAAGAAACTAAACAAAATTGTGTTCTGGTGACATACAGAAGCAGAATCTCTTTTTTCTGTTTATATTTTTGAAGGGAGAGGAGGCAGTTGTCATGTTTTAGTGAAGAATCTGTAGACTTTGTAGAAGCTCTCTTCAAAATAATTTGACTCAGAGTCTTGACATACCTTTAGCAGACATGGTGCAAACTGACCATAAAATGTGGCATTGTATTAGTAATGCCCAAATAATACGTTACGTTTTGAATGTTGCAGAGAAGTCAAACAACTGATATATCTTACAAAGAAAAATGTTCTGAGAATGGGGTAACTGCTTGTGAGAAGGAAGATTCCTGCCTTTTTTTCAATAATTTACAAGAAAGCAGCTGTGTTACACTTCCTTAGAAATCATTCAATACTTTTGCTTTATTAACATTTGGCAAATTATTCAAAAGCAAGCTGCTTTTTTTCCCCCCATCAAGAAAGCGTGCTGCAGGGAAACTCCTAGGGTTGGTTCCCTTCTAACCCTATGCTCCACACTGTCTACATCTGCACTTATGTTTCAGAATTTTAATAGATAACTCACACATTTATTGTAAACTATGAAGAAAGTTTGATTCAACTTTTAGGGAAAAAAATTTGAGCAGTTTTCAATTTTCTTTTTCTTTGTTTTCATATCAATTATTAGAGACAAAATTCTTATACATTATGAACTCTACATGAGCTTATGAACTCTACATGAGCTCACCGAGTTTGTCTTTAATGAAGACTTAAATCTAGAAATAATAAATGTTAACTTTAAATGATCTCAAGAAAAGGAAATTTAGTTTTTCTGGGGAATTAGTTTTTATGGTTTTTTTTTGTTTTTGTTTTTGTTTTTGTTTTTTTTGAGACAGAGTCTCTCTCTGTTGCCTGGGCTAGAGTGCCGTGGCATCAGCCTAGCTCACAACAACCTCAAACTCCAGGACTCAAGCCTCAGCCTCCCGGCTCAGCCTCCTGAGTGGCTGGGACTACAGACGTGTGCCACTATACCCGGCTAATTTTTTATATGTATTTTTAGTTGTCCAGCTAATTTCTTTCTATTTTTAGTAGGGACGGGGTCTCGTTCTTGCTCAGGCTGGTCTCGAACTCCTGAGCTCAAATGATCCTCCCGCCTCAGCCTCCCAGAGTGCTAGGATTACAGGCATGAGCCACTGCGCCTGGCCGGTTTTTGTGTTTTAATCTTAGATTTTAAAAATTCTGTTTATTGAATGTCCCCATATTGTAACCTAATGAAATTTTATTTCTTTATTTAAAACAAGCTATAAATACTGTTTTAAAAATTTTTCCCTAACATTAATTTTCCTGTGTTAAACTATGTTGCTCTGATACACATTATTTAAGCCTGTAATTCCAATCCATAGATTCATAAATTGTAGAACTTTTATACCTTGAAGGATTGTAGCAATTGTTTAATTCAAACCCATTCTAATTGATAAGACAGATCTGCAAAGGTCAACCGGTCCTAAGTCATGTAATTTGTCAGTATAATAACTCAAAACCCATCTTTTAACCTGAAACCCACTGTTCTTGCTGCTGTACTATGTTCTATCCAAATTATTTTTCTTCGTTATTTTGATTCCCAAAGTGGAAATAGAAACATAAAAAAAGCAGCTGCTTTATAACGCACAAGGAGTTTTCAGTTTAAAGTCAAAGAAACTCAACTCAAAGTAGTTTAAACAAAAAGAGACATTTATTGACTTATATAATCTAAAAGCTCTGGCCTGGATCTAGATGCTCAACAGCCAAGAATCTAATCTCTCTTTTTCTCTCTCTTCATTCCTTTCCCTCCCTTTCTCTTTTCTCTTCTGTATATACTTTATTTTCAGGCAAGCTCTCCAGGAGTAATAGCAAAGTATGGTTCCAAATAGCTTCAGGTTTACATTCTACCTATTTTAGCAGCCGCAATGGGAAGAGAGCTGTAATTTAAGCAAAAAATTTGTAGGTTGAGTCCTGACTTCCCTGGATTGGGGAATAAGCCCATTCCCGAACCAAACATCTGGCCAGGGAATGGAATTCTCTGAGTAGGGCATGTATCTGAAGCTGAAGAGTAGGGTCTGACACCCTTAGGCACAGAGAGAATAATAGCTTAGCTTCCCAAAGAAAACTCAAGCAGGGGAAAGGATGCTGGTCAAAGAAAAAAGTATCAGTTGTCTGCTTCACATTTACTTTCAAGGATTCTGTGGAGCATGTACAACTATTTAATATATGGTTATAATTAGTTTCATAGAACTGAAATATTGTGACACTTTGTAGACAGGGAAAATAAGATCTTAAAGAGATTCTGACTTCATCCAAATCACATAGTGTGCATGCTATTATTAGTAAAACTCAGGACATCTGAGTAAAAAAGTTTTGGATTCAGATTCACATTGAGATCCAGATCCTGGTTTTGAGCAAGATAAGTAATGTGCAGTGGGACTGGTTTTTTTTACCTTTAAAATAGAGGCGAGAATATCTATCTTGTAAAGTTGTAGTTTATTTTTTATTTCAAAATATTAAGGAGATACAAGTGCTTTTGTTACATGGATACCTTTTATAATGCTTGAGTTGGGGCTTTTAGTATGCCTATCACCTAAATAGTGTTTATTGTACCCAATAGGTAGGTTTTATTCCCCTCCCCCTTCACATGTTTTTGTGAGCATTAAGGATTTTTGTAGAATGTTGGCAAGTAGCTTAATATACAGTAACTACTGTTATATGTTATAATTGTAATAATAGTCATTCCTAAGAGCCATATTTCTTCCTTTGTTGAATTACTTTCCTGTAATAATCTTACTGTGATCATTTTGAAGTGTAGATTTCCAAGCTTAAGCAAACACTATTATGTTGAAACATCTACATTATTTCTGAGTTTAGAAGTGCCAGTGAATGTTTACTGAAATAGAAAATTGCTTTAACTGAGGAATCTAGCTTGTGAATTTGTGTTAGAGAAGATGATCTGAGAGTACTGATGTACAGAATATGAACAAAACTTTACATATCTTGGGTTATGGTATTAAAGTTATGTTCTGTTCTGGTAGTATTAGGGCAGTATTTTAGGTCTGAAAGATATAGGCTACACCTTTAAGTCTCTGTTTTTAAGAGATTAATCATATATAAGATTTACATAAAACAATTCAAGTTTAAAAATAAATGGTTGATTAAAGATATATCAGGCAAATTTAAATTTCAAAAGCAGATTACAGGATCTCAGTATCAAGGTAGCATTTAAAGCATAAAAACTGTATCAAAAATGTCAGTTCATATTGACACAGGGTATATTTCATGTGAAGACTTAGCAGTTATGAACTTATATGTACTAAACATAATGTCAAAATTTATTAAGCAAAACCTGAAAGAGATGAGGAAAAATTGATAGAAAAGCAATGATAGGAATCTTTAATGTACTTGAAGAAGGCAAAAAGTAAGAAAATAAAGTCATGTGCGGCACAGTGATGTTTAGGTCAACGTCAGACTGCATATACAATGGTAGTCCCATAAGATTATAATGAAGCTGAAAAATTCCTATCACCTAGTGACATGACTAGCTGTCATGACATCATAGTACCACACATTACTCATGTGCTTGTGGTGATGGTGGTGTAAACAAACTTGGGTTGCCAGTCATAAAAGAAAAGCAACTGCAATTATGTGTTGTATATAATTCTTTTTTTTTTTTTTTTGAGACAGAGTCTCACTCTATAGCTGGGGCTAGAGTGCCGTGGCATCAGCCTAGCTCACAGCAACCCCAAACTCCTGGGTTCAAGCGATCCTCCTGCCTCAGTCTCCTGAGTAGCTGGGACTACAGGCATGCACCACCATGCCCAGCTAATATTTATATATATATATTTTGTTAGTTGTCCGGCTAATTTCTTTCTGTTTTTTTTAGTAGAGACGGAGTCTCGCTCTTGCTCAGGCTGGTCTCGAACTCCTGAGCCCAAACGATCCGCCCGCCTTGGCCTCCCAGAGTGCTAGGATTACAGGCGTGAGCCACCACACCCGGCCGTAGTATATAATTCTTGATAATGATGCTAAATGAATTTGTTACTAGTTTACATGTTTAGTATATCTTTTATTGTTATTTTAGCACATCCTCATTCTACTTATTAAAAAAGTTAGCTGTAAAACCGCCTCAGGCAGGTTCTTCAGTAGGTATTCCAGACAGTCATAGTTGTCATAGTAGATGACAGCTCCATGCAGACCTTCCAGTGGGACAAGATGTGGAGGTGGAAGAGAGTGATAATGATGATCCTGATCCTGTATAGGCCTAGTCTAACATGTGTGTTTGTGTCTTAGTTTTTAACAAAAAAGTTTAAAAAGTTAAAAAAAAATTAAAAGTAGAAAATCTGTATAGAAAGATTAAATTTTTTGTAAAGAAGTTACAGAAAGCTAAGTTTATCATTGAAGAAAGTAATATTTTAAAATAAATTTAGTGTAACATAAGTGTACAGTTTTTATATTAAATGTACAGTGGTGTACAGTAGTAGTGTCCTAGGTCGTCACATTCAATCACTACTCACTCCCTGAATTAACCAGAGCAACTTCCAGTCCTGTAAGCTCCATTCATGGAAAGTGCCTTATACAAGTGTACTGTTTTTTGTCCCTTATACTGTATTTTTAATGTTCCTTTTCTATGTTTTAAAGACATAAATACTTACAATTGTGTTACAGTCATCTACAGTATTCAGTATAGTAACATGTTGTACAGGTTTGTAGCCTAGGATTAATAGGCTATACCATCTACATTTGTGTTAAGTACACTCTATGATATTCATACAATGAGGAAATCACCCAAAGACATCATTCCTCCTAAGCGACATGTAACTGTATATTGGTGACTTGAATAATATAATAAAATTAGCCCATAAAGTGTATTTCTTTTTTTCTGTCATTCACAAAACAGTTACCAAGATTAATTATTCATTAGGTCAACTACCAGAAAAACTCATTAGTAAGGAGACATATATATAAGCCCCATTTCTTGATTATAGTTCTGTTGAACTAGAGGGATTTTTTTTGTTGAAGTTAAAATTTATATGGAATTTTTTTTTTTTTTGAGACAGAGTCTCACTCTGTTGCCCGGGCTAGAGTGCCGTGGCATCAGCCTAGCTCACAGCAACGTCAAACTCCTGGGCTCAAGCAATCCTTCTGCCTCAGCCTCCCGAGTAGCTGGGACTACAGGCATGCACCACCATGCCTGGCTAATTTTTTCTACATATTTTTAGTTGGCCAATTAATTTCTTTCTATTTTTTGTAGAGACGGGGTCTGGCTCTTGCTCAGGCTGGTTTCAAACTACTGACCTTGAGCGATCCACCCACCTCGGCCTCCCAGAGTGCTAGGATTATAGGCGTGAGCCACTGCGCCCTGCCTATATGGAAATTTAAAACCACTTTCTTAAATAATTTTTGAGTGAATAAGGAAATATAAATTCATATTAGAATTGAAGATAATAAGTAGGGATTAGGCAAAAACATTAATTAACGAATTAGGAAACAGTAAACTATTTGAACTAATAAATCCAAACACCGATTGTTTAAAATACCAATCAAATCAGTACATCTTTTTGAAAGCCAGTAAAGGAAAAAGAAAAGAGGGAAAACAAAAATGAAATGTTAAGTATGAGAAAGGTGATAAAACTGCAGTGTGGAGGCAATGGTAAAAATGGTATTCAAGTCTGTGCTAATCAATTCAAAAATTTCAATGGGAAACAGGCAATTTTCAGTAAAAATGTCATCATAAATGATTGAAGATGTGATACAAAATCTGAATAGACCTTCCAAGAATGAAAATATCTAGTAGCCCTCAAGAAGTACCTGGTCCGAACTGCATTTCAGGTGGCAACTTATCAAACCTTGAAGCATCAAGTGATATGTTATCTAAATTAGTTCGGGTGTTAGAAAATACGTAAAACCTGACAGGTGGCTGCTTGCATAACCGTTATACCTTAATCTGATAAAAGATAGCATATTTTAAAAAGAGAGGGGAAGCCAGAAAGTACAATTAGAGGAAGTTAAATACTTCAATTTGGCCAAAAGTAAGAGTAAATGCGAGGGATTTGTGAGAGGTAAGAGTGAAAAAAGAGGTTGGGGCTGTATATTGTGATTGAATTATGGTGTTCTTTGGGTAGACACCAGGATATCATTTAACACTTTGGATTAGTTCGAAATGGGATTAATCTTACACTTTTGTAAAATTAATCCAAGTGTGGTTGGTATAAAAGATTGGAGAATAGATAAAGGTTGATAATCAGGCCCGGCGCGGTGGCTAATGCCTGTAATCCCAGCACTCTGGGAGGCCGAGGCGGGTGGATCATCTGAGCTCAGGAGTTAGAGAACAGCCTGAGCAAGAGTGAGACCCCATCCCTACTAAAATAGAAATAAATTAGCTGGACAACTAAAAATATATATAGAAAAAATTAGCCGGTCATGGTGGCACATGCCTGTAGTCCCAGCTACTCAGAAGGCTGAGGCAATAGGATTGCTTGAGCCCAGGACTTTGAGGTTGCTGTGAGCTAGGCTGACGCCATGGCACTCTAGCCTGGGCAACAGAGTGAGACTCGGTCTTAAAAAAAAAAAAAAAAGAAAGAAAGATAAAGGTTGATAATCAGTTGACTATCACAATGTTTATCACAGTGTTGCAGGAAGGAACTGAAATAGGCCACAGAAAACGAGAGCTGATATTTTGGATAGTATTTCAGAGTCAAAATCTGGATAGATGTATAGGAATCAGAGATGGGTATGCTAGATGAACTTAATCTCTGGTTTATTTCTCATTTTGTGTGTATTGTTTGTGTATGCATGTATTTATGTATGTCTACATGTGCCAGGTAATTATTCATAATATCCTGACTGTATCTCTTACTTCCACTCTGCTGCCTGTACCTTTGCCATAGTGCTGGGGTTCCCTCACTTCTCTTTTCTGTAACCCCATGTATATCACTGCCATCTGTCAGCTCTGTGTCCTTCCTTTAGCAGAAAGAAGATGGCAGGATACTGTAGTGGTTGAGTGGAAGCTCTGGAGCTTAGGTGCTAGGCTGAAATCTACTTCCATTACTTACGAAGATATATGACCTTATGTGTTGTCATCAATAATACCACCTTATATAGTTTTATGAGTATTAAATTATATATTTCTAAAGACATTTAAAACAATGCAAAGAACATAGAGCTCAATAAGCAGCGATGGTGGTAATTATTTCTAATAATTTGATTTTGGGCTTGGGTGCTGGAGAAAATATATCATTGACAGAAATAAGAGAGCTTGGTCCCTATAAGCAAGCTTCAATTTTTGGATATGTATGTTTTAAGTATTTCTGAGATTTCTAGGTAGAAATGTTTAGCTAAATGTTGGAAATTCTGTACGGGCAGTTGAGAATATAGTCCTATTGAGGGAGATAGGTTTCAAAGTTATTGTGTAAGATTGATATTAATAATTAAAATACGGGAATAGATGGGATTGACATAGAGAAGGGGCAAAACTTTTGAGATATGCCTACATTTAGGGTCAAGAAGAGAAGAGACAGCCTATAAGGGTAGGAAGAAACTTTAGAGAGTAAGTCCTATGGCAGAAGAACGGAGTTTGAGAATGGCTGCCAAAAGATCATTGGCCAGGACGGGACTAGAAAAACAGTAGGAACTTAGCTGTTAAGGAAGTGTTAATTACCACTAGGAAATCAGCCTCATAATAACCAATTTTTCTGGATTAGGAGTAGAAGCTTCTACAGATTTTGCTGTTTATAGAGAGAAGGGATGATAATCAGAGAGACAAGATCCAGGGAAGAGCATGGATTTTTGGTCTTTAAATTGTTTACTAGTTTTGGATAAAGAATAAGGATTACCTGAGCATATTGTTAGGAGGAGACAGGTGGAGAGAATAATGGCCAATGCCAGAGAGAAGGTAATTAATAGGGCACGGGCCCACAGTGGAATCTTGTTGAACAAGAAGAGATACTTACTAAGTATGAAGAGATTTTAAGATGGGAGAAGGGAATTGTGAGTGTTCATATTGGGTAACCTCAGTGTTCTCAGTAAATTATGAGCCACATTCATTGAGGATGATGTGTAGGTCAGTACAGAAAAAGAGGTGGGGTGAGAGAGTGCTGTAATCATTGTGGTCAGGAGTTTAATAAGTGAATACTCAAAGAGTTATTGAGTAACACAGATTTGAAATTGGTAAAGCTGTGGAAAAGTGGACTGGAAGGAATAGTGGGAGTAATACCACATATACTTCTGAGTTCTGCCTCCTAGTCTGTGAACATAAGGGAGCTGAAGAAGCAATGGCTGACTTTTGAGATGATGGCCAGTCATCTCATGATGATGTGCTAAGTCAACAAGAAGAATGCTAACTTTAGCTAAAGTTAAAATGTGTTGAAAGTTATGTTTGAGGAAAAAAGGTTAAGAATATAGTTGACCCTTAAACAATGTGGGGGCTAGGGGTGCCAACCCCCCATGCAGTTGAAAATCTTCATATATCTTTTGACTTCCCCCAAAACTTAACTATTAATAGCCTACTGTTGACCAGAAGCCTTACCGGTAACATAAACCATCAGGTAACACATACTTTGTATGTTACATGTATTATGTACTGTATTCTTACAATAAAGTAAGGTAGAGAGAAGAACATGTTATTAAGAAAATCATAGGGAAGAGAAAAATATTAAATGCATTTATAGGACTGTACTGTACTTATTGGTACCATAAGTTTACATCATCTGTTTACAAGAGGAATCATCTGTCTGAAATGGCGGGCAACCATAGCTGCTGACCTCAATCTATAGGGCATAGCAAGCAATTCAGCTTTTTCTTAGGACTTTTCTCTGCTTCTTGGGAGAGCTTCCAGCATCACTGGTGGCTCTTCATGTGGGTCCCACAGTGTTATTTAAGATTTATAGTATTGCACTAAACATGGTGAAAAATACAGGAGAACTGCGAGAAATCTCTTTTTACTGCAATATGCAATTTACTGGAGAGACAAACTGCTTACTTGGTGTCATGCAGTGTTTTAAATGGATTCTTGAAATACTTGAGCTCACCACAATAGCAATAGGAAATGGCTATGAAATTATTACAGTAGTAGAGTATGTACTACAATTAATTTATGTAGTTATGATTTAATACTGAATCTTCACATTTACATTTCTCTCAACTGCAAATGGTGCCATGTCTGGTCTGTGTGTGCGTAAGTTTTGATAAATTTTAACTTTTTATAATAAATTTGTGTATATTTTATGATAGTAAATGATAAAATAGACTAATAATCAACATTTTTTAAAATTATTTTAATATTTCGAGGTTATATGATTTGTTTGCAAGTTTTTTCAAATTGTTGTAGATCTTCAAAAATTTCCAATATATTTACTGGAGCAGGGGGGAAACATGTATAAGTGGACCCATGCAGTTCAAACCCCTATTGTTAAAGGGTCAACTGTATAAGTAATTTTTTTCACAATTAGTGGAAAAGGAGAGTTACCTAACAGTAGAAAGTAGGACTGTGGTATATATAATATAGAACAGTTTAACTTAAAAGTTATTGGCTAAAGAAGAAAACTGGTTTTTATTAGTCATAATTTAAATGAAAAATGGAAAATTTGAAAACATAGAGATTTTTTAATCTCCAAGAGCTTAAAAATTCAGCCTTTTTTCCTATTAACATGTATAAAATAGGTTTTTTAAGATTATAAAATTTTAATTTCTTAGATTTTAAAAAGATAAGTATTTTAATTAAACCTTCATAATAAAAATGCTGTAGGTAAACTATGCACACAATCATAAATCGTTTCAGTGTATATATTGAAGAATTATGATATTTGAAGTATAAGTTGCATTAACAGTGTGGACTTTTTACTCATTTATTTGAAATCTAGATTGCAGAATTAAATTTGAGTGAATGTACATCATGGCTCAGAGAGATGGGACTAGAGGGGAGAGGACACATTCTGTACTGTGGCGCATACACACATAGGCCTTCCAACTTTTTAGTTTTTGTTAATCTGGATATGTTGAATTTGAGATGCTGGCAATATAACAGGTAGAGATAAGAATTGCACAGTTAAGAAATGGAAGCCTAATTATATATAATTTTGATAGTAAAATAATGAAATTTTGAAGTGTGCTTTTCCATGTTTTTCTTTAAATTATCAGTAATGTTGGTCTGGCCGATATTCACACACAAATTATTTACCCAGTGTTGACAACTAGTAGATTCATATATTCTTTGTATGTTTGCCTAACCCTTTTTGGTGAGGATTAACTGAGTGTATAAACACCTACCTGCATTATAGACATACTACCAATCACTTGCTACTTGAGAAAACTCAAAGCTTTGAAGACCTTTTATTATTGCACACAAACTTATACCAAAAACGGAGGTAAAGAGAAAAATATCCACTAAACCACAACAAATAATAACTTGACAACCTGGTCTTACAGACTTGCATTGACTTAAAAATGTGTTAAATTTATTTAGTTTTTTGACTAGATAATAAAGTCATATGGTTCAAAAATTCACATTATTTTATAAAGTATGCTGCCTCACCCATCTTCCATCTATTTCCCCTACCCTGCCTGCTTAGCAGTTCTATATTCTGTCTTGATAAACATGAATGACAAGTTGTTTACTGAAGTAGCATGGCATTAGTGAATAAATAATGGAGTGTAATAAACCATTAAGTTTAAATATTTTTTAAACTTTAATGTTAATTTTTATAACAGCTCTTCAAAGTCATACTTTACCACTATTTCTTTAAGAAAAATGCAGAGAAATAAAATTCCAGCTATTCCAAAACTATACCTTAAATACAGGTAGAAATTTTAAAACTGTTAATTAGTATTTGTGTACCATTTTGTAGTTTTAGCATGCTTTTGTGAAACTGCATTTGATGTTTGATCCTCATGAGAATCTTAAGGAAGGGTATGTATTATTGTCCTCATTTTCCTGAGGAAATGCATCAGTTTGTGTTTTGACTGTCAGAATTCGAATCCTGATCTTTTGACTAAAAAATGTATGGTCTTTGCAATATAGTCAAAATCTTAAATCACTTTTCATGATTTGAAATGGTTTATACTTACTGTAAACCATTTGTGTGTGTGTGTGTGTGTGTATGTATATTTGTCTATAATAAAATCATGCTAACACTTAAAAAATATTGAGAATACTACGGTAGATACCTACATACCCTCTATTCAACATACTTGTTTTGAAATTCACATAAATGTGCTTTACACTTTTCATTAGGGGGAAGAAGGATATTTGTGTCCAGAATTTTTAACATATTGGGGAGCTTTAGATACCAATAGTAACTTAAAGAAAAATGTTGAAAATTCTTTTTCCTCTTGAGTATACTTTAAAGTACAGTTTTCTGTAATCACTTCTGTTAAACTTCTTAATGTTGTTTATTACTTGCCTTATATATCTAAGTTGAATTTTTCTTAAGTCACTTTGTCGTAAAAAAGAAGCCTTAGATAAGTACCCTATTACCTCATTTAGTCAGCACCATTAGCAAATACATCATTGCACATATTTGATTTTTTCTTTAGGTAATTAACTCAAGTTTCCCTTTTAAATGCCACATGAATTATGTATATTTTAAGGCCTCCTAATACTTAAATTTTCTAAGGCATTTTGTATGTCTCTGGTTTCTTTAACAAAGAGATATATGTAGCATAGGAGTGTCTTTAAGTACCTCTGTTAGTGGATTGTTGTATACATTTATGTCAACTGTATACTCCTGTGTTTGTTGGGCTCTAAGGCTAGCATCACCTTTTGCTACTGCTGCTTCTGCCTCTTAAAGGCAGTATGCCTCTATCTAGTTTGCTGATTCTGATATGCTTTTCTCTGGAAAGTAAGTAAGTGAGCAGTTTGTGAGGAATTGTGTGTTTAGTAAGAGTCCATAAATCCTTGTGGAGAACCATAGGTGTAAAGAGCCTAAGTGTAGTACAGAGATCTTTGACAGTTATTTGGGATATGCAGTGGCCTTTGCTTATTGGATTCATGGGTCAAAGCATTGTTGTGACCTTTGAATAAATGGGGTATTATGATAATTGTATTTTAAGGAAGAAAAGTTACTCTCATATTGTCCTATGTATTGACGTTGTTGTGATTTATTCTATTATTGAGCTGGATTTAAGTATTAATCATTTAAGGTTAATTTCTAATGTATATATATTCTTCAATGGCTATAACTCAGTTATTGTAGCAATTTAGTGAAATAACGATAATGAAACTTCTCTTTTGAATGTGGTTTCTCTGTTTTTTCCTCTTCACCAGGGAGTAACTATTCCCAGTCAGAGGCGCTACGTGTATTATTATAGCTACCTGCTAAAAAATCATCTGGATTATAGACCAGTGGCACTGTTGTTTCACAAGATGATGTTTGAAACTATTCCAATGTTCAGTGGCGGAACTTGCAGTAAGTGCTCTAAATTCTCATCCTTCCATGTGTTGGAACACTTTTCTTACCATATTTAGAAGTTTATATAAAAATCTAGAATGAAATTTACCAGGAGGGTGTATTTATGCAGGAGAGTATATTTCTGAAGTATTTGAACTAATTGGTGAGCTCCGTTGCTCAGCTCATTGGGCTCAGGAAGCCAAGAGCAACGGGTTTTAATGTTGTTGAAGCCAAATTATATCTGTCAAAGTATTCTGTGCTTCATCTACCACATGCCAATTAAATTCTGACCTGATGACTGAAAAACCTATCTCATCAGAGGGCTAACATGAGATTAGCAGTGGAATTCATCAGTTACCTGGTCTTGGGGCAGGGACCAGTTCCTTGATATCTTGGAAAGACTAGATACTGACAGAAGTTGTGACAGGGCAATGAAAAGTAAAGGAAGAAGTGGTAAGACCTGGCAGCAGGCTGAAGTATAATGAGTGAAGGATGGGAGTGAGTCAAAGTGTGTGGGGTGTTAGAGAGAACCTGGATTAAGAGCTGTGTTCCAGTCCTAGATTAATGTGCTGTGTAAACCTGGGCATGTCATCTACTTCTCTTTGATTTTGCTTATTAATAAAATGAAGAGACTTTGAAATATGGAACTTCCTGGATAAGTACTAAATATAGATCATGTCATTGATGTCTGCCTCTAATTATTTCTCTCTGGCCTAACCTCTATAATTTTATTAGCAGTTTATCTAGAAACAAAGTTATATACAATATATTATATATACTAAACAATAGTTTATTTTACTAGCTTATCTAGAAACTATAAAATTGTTTCTGATAATTTTAACGCAGAGACAACTTCATTATGTCTTTTAATACTTCTAATAATAATTCAGTGGTATTTTACAATTTGCCAAGTGGTTTTAGTTTTCAACTTTCAGTTTTGCTTTTTGAAAATGTTCATGTAATTAAAAAATGTTCTATCCCCAAATTAATTTCTGTGCAGAAAATTGATTTCTTTATGTTGTTTATCTCTGTCAGATAGATGTGATCACCATCAACAGATCTTTCCTGTATTCTTAGAGCGAGGGAACTTTATCAAAGACCACAGATTTACTAATACAGCATGTTAACACATTGACTCCACAAAAAAAAAAAGCAGAAACTTTTCCTTGGGGCCACAGTGTTTTATTATGAAAATAGAATAAAAACATTAAGTGTAATTTAAAGGTAAACATAAATAGAAAAATGAAATTTATTGACTTCATTTAGTCCACGTTTTTACAATTAAATTGTCAATATTAATTGTAACTATAAGAACATTAACAAGTAAGGTTTTATATATACTTCACATGGCCCCAGGGTCAAAACTAGAGTGAGTTAAATACAACTCTCATGGCAGTTAATGTGTTAAGGCTTCTAAGGAATCTCATTGATGCTTTTTTCATCTAAGTACAATTTTAAAAACTGCTGAGTGCAAGGCTGTTGGAGATATTTGACATAGGAATTTCACAGATTCATGGAGAAGGGAAAAGGAAGAAAAAACTTATCTTCTTCCTATAGTGTAGATATCAGTTTTAGAGCCAAAAGAAAAGTATAAAATATTATGGAGATAATAAGGGAGAGAGAACATTCAGTTCAGTAATCTTATCTAATATAATTTTTTCACATCGGCCCCTCTTGCAAAAATCTCTTGTCGGTTCTGCTCTGCCTGTCTGCATTTAAACTCTGTTTTATTTTTTTCTTTTGGTCTCACATTATTACATTAAAACTTCCAGTCTTAAAATTATTGACTACTAAAATCTTTTTAATCTTCACTAATTTTCTAGTTTCCTCTTTATGCCCTGTGATTTAATACTATGTAGTGAAGCTGTATTATAATACACGTAATATGTAGTCAAATGAGAGATTGTATGTGTAAGTTATAAATGCTATATTCAGAAAAGAAAGTTTTGACAAGAGTTGTCAAACAGTTTCATGAAGGAAGTCCACCGGCTCTTTATTGAACATTGGAGAAAGCATATAGTTTATATTGTCATTAAAACTGAAAGAAGTATTACAGGCAATGGGAAATAGCTTGAATTGAAGCACAACAGACAGAAATGAGCTGGGTAAGAAATGTAGTGACAGAGAATAGAATAGGAATGGAATGTGGGACTTACTGTTAGAGGATCCTGAATGGGGATGACAGACTGGCTTTGATAAATACTGCAGTATCATGGTAATGCTAAAAGCTTAAACCATGTTTTAAGGACAGTTGTGTATAAAGTTGTGATTGTAAGAGGAAAAAAAATAGTGGAAAGGAAACTAGTGATGTGACTGGCCATATGCCAGATGTCCTAGGGCAATCAAATGGGATTTGGTTAGTTTTTCTGTTGCCATTTATGTCCAAAGATTTTGTCAAAGTGTTCATCCTGGTCAAAGAAATGATTCACAGAAAGGAGAAGCAAGAAAAGTAAATCTGAGAGTTGGAGACACGAATGTTGGTATTTTGGTTTTAAACATGTTTTAAATCAGCTGAAAGTGAGCTGTTCGTGTGAAGATACTCAATGTGAGTAGTTGGAAGTATAGGTTCAAATCTAGGTGAGAGATACCTGATATTTTGGGTGACATCAAGAGAGTAGTTAAGCCTTTCATGAAAATATGTATGGAGTTAGGGGATGGGAAGGCTTGAAGGAAAGCAGAGGGTGAGGACTGAGATAAGAAGAATGGCAACTTGGGTTCAGGAAGAAGAAGAGGAATTAGTGAAGAAAAACAAAACTAGTGGTGAAAAACAAAGTATTAGAAACTTTTTTCTTACTTCATTATTGTCTTAGTATTTCTAAGTGAAGGAAAAGTTACAGGGTTAAAAATGTTAATAATAAAAGATGATCAATATGGTTTTCTCTAAAGACTATATCATCCAACATGTATACATCCAAGAAAATTTAATTCTGATTTTTATTTACTGGGTATGGATCTTGTCATTTCTTTAGAACACAATTCTATCAAAGGATATATATCAGAATCATGTCTTACAAGTCCACAGAACAATGCTAATACTGGATTTCTGATAAGTTAGACCATATCTAAATAAAATGTGAAATTCATATTGTAGAGATTATTTTCTTCAATGATTTGAGGAAACCTTTACTACTTATTTTTACTAACACAATTTTAGCTTGGTTTTTAGGGGAAATTCTAAGTAACACTCATTGTAATTAGCTTATGAATTATTTAAACAATTCTAAAATTCTTGAGGCTGTACATTTTAGATGTAGTTTAGATGAAATCTGGCCATACTATTAGTTTGCTATTTATTGATTGATTGATTGATTGAGACAGAGTCTCACTCTGTTCCCTGGGCTAGAGTGCCGTGGCGTCAGCCTAGCTCACAGCAACCTCAAACTCAAACTCCTGGGCTCAAGCAATCCTTCTGCCTGAGCATCCTGAGTAGCTAGGACTACAGGCATATGCCACCATGCCTGGCTAAATTTTTCTACATATTTTTAGTTGGCCAATTAATTTCTTTCTATTTTTAGTAGAGACGGGGTCTCGCTCTTGCTCAGGCTGGTTTCGAACTCCTGATCTTGAGTGAGCCACCGCGTCGGGCCTAGTTTGCTTTTTAAAGTCCTAAAATCAGGATTCAGATTCTGAATTAGTGGAGCTAAGATTAATATAATTACAAGACATTTTCGTCCTGGTTAATTTTATAACAGCTGTGAAATCAGACCATGTTCATTTGCTTCTTCAAGCTAGACTTCTCAGTGAAATTTTTAGTGTCACATAAAGTTTTGTGAAATGGCTCATTGCACCTTGTATCAAGGAAGTAAAATTTATTGACAGATTGTTGATGTAGTATTTCTCCTTTTTGAGGCAGCTTTTTCTCAAGATAAATGTTTTACATATCCATGTTAAAATAGCCCTGCATGCTTTTATCAAACATATTATTTTTGTGATTGCTGATATTGCTTTAGATATCACATAGATGAGATAGTACATGTTTATTAAAGTGGAAATTTCATTTATCGTGGTTTAGCTTTTACCATGTTCTTAGTCATTGGTCACATTGATAAAAACGTGAGACTTTTCTTCATCTTAAGAATAATGACACCTTTTGATGCTAAGAATTTTGTTTATATGTACATGTACATATATATTTCTCATACACTTTATGCAAGCTTATGTTTCTATTTCTTGATTATCTTGGCTTACTTCCTTCAAAAGCCACTTCTTCCTAGGGTTAATCCATTTCTTTTTAAATAGATTCTTGTTTTATAACTCTTTGGTGTACTACAAGTGAATTATATTTTGTCAGATTATTTAAGTAACTTTAGATTTTTAAAGTCTTAGAATCTTAATATTCATTAGTCTTTAATTTCTTTAATCATTAATGTCATTAGCTAAAAATAAAGATGATTTATGAATACATTTAAAAAATAAAACACATACTCCTTCTCTTTCCATACTTTACCATGTTTTAGTTGAATTGTCAATGTAAAAACATGATGAATTTTGAGAATTTATGTCTTACTAGTGAGTTTAAAACAGAAATTCACCAAAACCAAAATACTTGTTAATGAAAATGGTGTATTTTGGAGGGAAGGAAGATTGTACTACAACTTTTACTTGAGGTCTGTTGCATTTCTTTACAGACATTTCAAATCTCTTCCTTCTGGTTTCTCACAGTGGTGGCTTTATATACCTTTAAAAATAAAATGTGGGCTATAGGTAAAATGAATGATGGTTAATATTTTTATAAAGATTTACATTTGTGTTTATGGAATTTATTATAACTTCTTTATAGGTTATAGTCTCTTTTCTCTTGTGAACATGTAATAATATATATTTCGTGATTTTTGTTACATGCTAGAGACTTCAAAATACTATAGCAAATATCTGTTTAAAAGTTACCTTTTATGCAGTTCACATGTGTCGGAAAATTATTTTATAATTTTAATGCTTAAAGTAATTTATATTAGGATTTTTAGCATAATTGTAATGTTAAAGTTTTGATGTTATATTGCTAGAAATATAATCTTGGGATTTGCTATTCATGAAATAGGAATTGATTTTTATACTACTAATAGAACTTTATTTTGAAGATTCAAATTGGAGGAACTCTTGTATTGATTATATTTTTTATCTAATTTATTTCCATTGATTTGTTTTAGGTCAGGATTACAGATACAGAATCACTGTTTTGTGTATATTGCTGATATTTATCATTAAAATCACTTTTGACAGTTTGACAGTTAAAGGCATTTCCTGTGAAATGATACTAGTATGTATTTAACCATGCAGATCCTCAGTTTGTGGTCTGCCAGCTAAAGGTGAAGATATATTCCTCCAGTTCAGGACCCACACGACGGGAAGACAAGTTCATGTACTTTGAGTTCCCTCAGCCATTGCCTGTGTGTGGTGACATCAAAGTAGAGTTCTTCCACAAACAGAACAAGATGCTAAAAAAGGTTTGCACTTTACTTTTATTGAGAAAAATAGCCATATTTTGAAGAGTAACCTGGGATCTTTTGCTTAAAGCTTTTGGTTAGGCAGAAATCATTCTGTAAGAAGAGATTAAGGGAAATATTTTATTTTATGACTGACATCTAATGCACTATAATGGGTTTTCTATTAGACCTTGATTACTGTAGCATTGATGAAACGTTATATTGGTAAATAATACTGTTAGAAGGAAAAGGCCAGATGGCATTATAGCATGAGATGAATTTTCCTTAACAAGAATAGTTGATTAGCTGAGACCATAACTTTAAAAAAACTTTGTCCTATAGGTAGAAATAAGATTTGTTCTGTGGTCTTATATAATGACACAAACTACTTTTTCCTCCATTGTGGTTTATGTTTTTTAAGACTGAGTTATTTTCTATTTAGCTTCCTCAGATTTACTGATTATTTAGTTTGTTTAGCTGAGAGAGAACTTGGTATGAAAAAGAAATAATAAAAAATGTGGTATTATTCAAATATGCAGGTTTAGAAAGTTAGTGAGGTTTGTATTTTACTGAGCTATATTTAGAGAAGGCAAGAGCTCATGCTTTTAGAACTATCTTGGTTTAAAATACTAAATATCACTATTTAAAGTGAGCGTAGGTGCAAAATTTTTAGGTAGTCATGAAGAAAGATACTAGCTAGCTTTATGTATTGTTGTTACCTTGGTAAATGTGTTAGATAGTTAGCATATTGCCAGTCTTCAGACATTCTTACTAATAAGATTGATTTGGGTTTTTTTTTTATTTTTTTATCTTTTTCTTTTGAAAGAAAATAAGAAGAAATTTTATTTACTGCAAAAATTTTAAATGCTACTTTGACTTTATCCAGAAGTCAAAGAATATAATTTCCTTTATCCAGAATCCAACTAGCTAGAAAAACCACAAAATATTAAACTGATTTTTTTTCACCAGAAACCCATTTCCTGCCTTTTCTATATAAATCAAAGTTAAATATATCTTAGTAACTTTGACAAGTTACTTTTTATTCCTGGAAGTGTTAGCAAATGTTTTAAAATTAAGATAATTAGTAAGTTTGGGATTTTTTTCCCACATGCATAATATTTAATAAACATAAAATTTTATATTTTGCATTTAAAAAGCCACCTGCATTACTATTTCCCTACCTCTTTAGAATGCATGTACTGATTCTTGTTTCAGTTCTTATCACCAGTATGTAACAACAGCACATTTAAAATTGATTAAATTAAATATTTGTGATGTTTATGTGTCTTGGATTACATAAATTTCCTTTTTAATTTTCCTGTGTTATTTAAATGTCTGCTGTGATTTAAACAAATGAAAACAATTTTAGTATAATATATACACATAAGGAATGTACATTTTTGGAAACTTAAATATCATTAGCGTATTTTCTTCTGGCTCTAAGTAAAATATAATTACTAACTCAATGACTTTGCTAAAATAATTGAAATTAACAAAGTAACTTGTCATGTATAAAACTGCCTTACTAGGTTCTGTTAGATGAAATTTTAAGGTATAGATCCTTAAGGGTCTTAACATCTTGGAGAAAAACACAAAACTTGAAGATAAATTAGAATAAAAGATTTAAATTGCAGTGTAAGGCACCAGATTAGATGTCACAAGGCTTTATACATCATAAGTTGTCAAATGATTTATACAAGCCAAATTTCTATGTTGGTCAATAAAGGTTTGAAATTATGAACTTCTGTGGTTTTTGATTAAGAAAGCTTCGTATTATTACCAAGTGATTTTTTTTTAAGAATAGGCATTTTATAACATAAGAAATCGGAAGCACTCCTTCCTGCCCCCCTCATATTTTATTATGAAAGTTTTCAAGCATACATTGTTATATACGAAACTGGAGCCACTTAAGTTTTTATTGCCATAAAAGTAAACATGTATTTGCCATGCTTTATCAGGGAAGTTGCACTAACCTTCCAAGAACTTTTGTTAAAATAAATCTTGGAATATAGCTCATTTGAAATATAGAAAAAATTAAATTCATATCTGAATTTTGTTTGTACCTCAAAACATTTTTCAAAGCTAGTATTAGAATAGAAAACTTAAAATTTTAAGATAAAAGTAAGTTATCTTAGTTCTTGAGATTATATTTTTGGTCCAAAAATGAGTAAAGGAAAAATCATATGTGAAGGAGAATACAGTAGATAACCCCATACATTGCCATATAGTAGTCTTTGTGTTTACCTTTATTCAGACTATCAAATGATACATAGTTTCTTTTGTTCACTTATTGGGGCAGTTGTCAAATATAGGTGACATATTTTCTTTTTTAAAAAAATAAATCATTTAATAAAAAATAAGTCTTTTTCTTTTTTTTCTTTTCTTTTCTTTTTTTTTTTGTAGGACAAAATGTTTCACTTTTGGGTAAATACGTTCTTCATACCAGGACCAGAGGAAACCTCAGAAAAAGTAGAAAATGGAAGTCTATGTGATCAAGAAATTGATAGCATTTGTAGTATAGAGCGTGCAGATAATGACAAGGAATATCTAGTACTCACTTTAACAAAAAATGATCTTGACAAAGCAAATAAAGACAAGGCCAACCGATACTTTTCTCCAAATTTTAAGGTCAGTTAAATTAAACATGTTGGGGAGTTGGTAGTGACTTTTAAGTACATGTTTGTGTGTGTGTGTGTTTTAAGCCAATCTGTCTTAAGTGAGGAAGTGTGTGTTCTAGGTGTATAGCTGATGAAGAAAGAACTTGCTTGACTAGTTTTCAAATTATGTATTATTTAGAAGCAATGTTCATGTAGCAGTAACCTAAAGGTTTCAAATGGAATACCCTGATACACACAGAGTCAAAAGGGCTGCATTTTTTTCTTACACAATTCTTTGTTGTTGTTTGGTGAAATATGGTGCAGCGGTACAGGAGGAGAGTTAAGTGAGTAGGATGTGAATTAGGAATAGGGGAAAAAAGAATTGGATGGAACTCAGTCATTTGGGAATGATTCATATGGAATGTTTTTACTGCTTCCACTCTTGTCTCCTTTCCAATTTAGTCTCAGCTCCTTAGAATGATCTTAAAAATAGACTTGATTGTGTCACTCATGTTGACACTTTATAAAGAGCCTGTGGGTTTTTTACCAATGACCTACAAAGACCTGCATAATTTAGCACAGGCCTCCCCTCCTACATCAGCTCTAGCCACCTTCTCTCCTTGCTCCCTGAGATTCAGCTGTACTGGTCTCTCTTCAGATCTTCACAGTGCTAAGCTACTGCCTCTGATCTTTCCAGTTCTTTTCCTTCTCCTTGTACCTTTCCACCCCAGTCTTTCCCCTCTCCTTCACATGGCTTTTCTCATATTTCTACCCTTAGCTTCAATCTCATCATCTTTGAAAGGCCTTCTCTGATTGTCCTGACCTTTTATTCTTCTTTTAAAACTCTTTCTATTAATATTTACTCATTGTTTCTTTTTTTTTTTTTTTTTTTTTTGAGACAGAGTCTCACTCTGATTCCTGGGCTAGAGTGCCGTGGCATCAGCCTAGCTCACAGCAACCTCAAACTCCTGGGCTCAGGCGATCCTTCTGCCTCAGCCTCCCGAGTAGCTGAGACAACAGGCATGCGCCACCATGCCCAGCTAATTTTTTCTATATATTCTTAGTTGGCCAATTAATTTCTTTCTATTTTTAGTAGAGACGGGATCTCACTCTTGCTCAGGCTGGTTTCGAACTCCTGACCTTGAGCGATCCGCCCATCTCGGCCTCCCAGAGTGCTAGGGTTACAGGTGTGAGCCACTGCGCCCGGCCTACTCATTGTTTCTTGTTTCATTTTCATTTCATTGTACCTTTGTTTCATTTTTGTCTATGTGTGATATGTGTGTATGTATATGTTTCTATTTATAGACAAGAATTCTTCAAATTAAAAAAAATCTGATATGTAAATACTCCTAAATGGTTATCATTTTTTCTTCCCCTTTCCTATTTCTTATTTTACTTGATTTTTCCCCTCCTATTCACCATACTCTTCTCCTTTCTCTTTTTGTTTCTCTTATTTTTTTATTCTATTTTTATAACATACAACAAACCTAACCATAGCTTATAAGCTTAAGAGTATTGCTAGTCATACTTTTAAAAAGTGAGAAGGGAGCCCTACAGGTTTTAAGCAAAAATAGATCTAATGTTAAATGCCTTTAGATCTTAAATTTATTTTAAGTATTTCAAAGTCTCCTCTTTATTTTTAATTGACATGTAATTGTATATATTTTGGGTTGCAGAGTGATTATTTCTGTACATGTATATAATATGTAATGATCAAATCAGCTAATTAGCATATCCATCACCTCATTTATCATTTCTTTGTGTTGGGAAAATTCAAAATCCTCCCTTCTAGCTATTTGAAAATATACATGATGTCATCTTTAACTGTAGTCTCCCCACAGTACTACAGAACACTAGACCTATTCCTCCTGTCTCGCTGCAGTATTGTATCTGTTAACCAACCTCTCCCTACATTCCCCTCAACACTGCCCTTCTCACCCTCTAATAACCACAATTCTACTCTCTACTTCTATGAGCTCAACGGTTTTAGCTCCCACGTAAGAGTGAGAAAATGCAGTATTTGTGCCCGATTTCCTTGACTTAACATAGTTTCCTCCAGGCTAGACATTTCTGTTAAAATCATCAGGTTTCCTTTCTTTTCTCTAAATCTGCATTTTTCTTAACCATTAGCTTTTAAAGTGTCTTTTCCTTCTAGTTTTATTTTGTTTTAATATTGGAAGAGGTTTTATATTTGTGATTATAAATAAAAATTTTGTTATCAGTAAACATTTTAAGATGTCATATTGTGATAAGCACTATGAAAATAGAGATGGGATAGAGAGTAGTCTTTTTTTTTTTTTGAGACAGAGTCTCACTCTGTTGCCGGGGCTAGAGTGAGTGCCGTGGCGTCAGCCTAGCTCACAGCAACCTCAAACTCCTGGGCTCAAGCAATCCTTCTGCCTCAGCCTCCCGAGTAGCTGGGACTACAGGCATGTGCCACC